>CAKOAT010083155.1:24093-91423 GCA_932364175.1 Eruca vesicaria subsp. sativa
AAAGCCCCCCCCCCCCCCCGGAAAGCATGAGAAATATACTGTCCTGAGCCAATACTAATTCCCCGCCTACAACTAATATCAGGAAATAGCAACAATACTATTCTGAGCACTAGGAAGCACGAAGCGAACCTAAACACGCAAAAATATTGTCGTCAGTGACATCAGCTAAAGAGATTGTTGCTATTTTGAGTTTACACTGACGACATCAGCTAAAGAGAAAAGAATATTTACTTTCATTCGTGGTCGTTCCATCAAGGTATTCGCTGATGATTGACTGATTCGGTGATATATCTGTCAATGACATTTTCGAATGAACTCTAGGGGAGAGTGAGTGTACCGAATAAATACTAACCAAAGTCTTCAAAAAGAAAATGATTGGTTTGTTAGTCTATTTCTACTTTTTTTTTTGCGGGATAAACTTTTTCTTAGAAAACTGTTTGCTGTCAATTTGTTACTATTGTTTATTGTGAATTAAACTTGATTGATTGGTTTTCGTGAGGTCACACTGTCATCAAACTTTGTGGACTTTTGTTTTAGTGAGTTCACACTGTCACCAAAATTTATGGACTGGCAGTGTTTACGGTTTTTAGCTATTAAAACTTTGGTGGCGTTTAAGGTTTCTAGCTATCACCCCAAAAACTTTTTTTTATATACAAATAAACTTCACCTCGAAGATTTGCAAAATTTATAAAATCTTTTTAAATCATTATAAATTTTATTCAATAACATTTATTTCTTTTTATTTCTTCAAACATAGAAATTCATTTTTTAATTACAATTGTATATTATTTTTTTCTAAATTTATACAAGTTAATTTAATATATTTTAAACCAAATAAATAAATGAAAATCTATCTGAGATTATAAGTTTAAATATATACATATATATTCTTAAATATAATTTAAATAAATGAAATTATTTATTTTATCTTAATTCATGTTTAACTAAATCAAAATTTATATTAAAATGTTGATAAAAAATAGAAAAATTTAAAAATATCAACAAATTTTATTTTAAATATAATTTAAATTTAAAATTTTACGCTACATATAGTGGAGGAAAACACCTAGTAATTCAACAAAAGGTGTCTAGGTTTAAGAAAAAATATGTTTATTACAATTTGTTTGGATTAATTTTGGATATGAAGTATTACCTGCTCATGTTAGAATACCCAACCTTTTTTTAACTCAATATCTCTTAAAATATTTTGATATTTATTATTGAGTAGAAGTTTGGAGTATTTTGATAAGATTGGGGTTCAGATTTTGGTCTAAATATATACCAAATCTTAATAAGATAAATTTACATGAGAAATAATGTTGTTTACTGTTGGAGAGGGATTGAGCATCTCTCCACAAGGCCCATCGAATAACAGGTTTCGGCCCACCTAAAGTTCGATTGAAGTGCGATTGAAAGAAGGATCAAGCTGGAAGTCCGAACGATCGGTCTAATCGGGTAACCGGCCGATTAGGTCGATTTAAACCCGGTTCCACGAATAATTGCTAGCTCGAAAGCCCATTAAACACGAAATCGATCTTGGGCCTTTGAAACGAGCTTTAGGGTGAACGAAGCAGAAATAGACTTGGGAGTATAAAAAGACGACATAGGAGAGAGAGAATGGGGATCCGAAAACAAGCACAAGAATATTGACGGCAAGATCTAGGGTTTATCAACCGATCGAACTTCCTTGTATTTTCGTCGGTGCTTTCGTAAAGCTCCGACCTTTTACATTTCTCTTAATCCTCTTGTAATCACGTTCGTCATCGCATATTGATTAATAAAACGTCTTCTTAGGACCCACAAATCGAGTTTTGCTTCCATTCTATCGATCGAACAAACTCATATTCAACATTTGGCGCCCACCGTGGGGCCTCTTTGAAGTAACGTTAACGAAATCAGTATGCGTCTCGACGACTCAACCACCGATGACGCACCAGAACGAAGACCGGTCGCCGCGACTCTGGCGGCCGACGAACGACAAGAGAAAACCAACAGAGTCATGAACAAACGCTTAACCGCGCTTGCCGCCGCTCTCGCCGCAACCGACGGTGATACTGGAGACACGGAGACGGCCAGATGGCGGCTACACTTCACCGCGACGAACCCGATGCCTGTTGGCACCGGTCCTCAAGTCGGTGCAGCAACTCATGACACTAACCCTGCTGGCCAACCGACCGACGGATTGGACGCCGCCACCAAACTCCAGATCGATGAGTTGAGGATGTCGATGTAGGATATCCCTTCTAAGATACACCATGTTACAACCTCCGCCCCAGAGATCGAGCGCGTCCTCGCCACCACCCTAAAAACCCGTTCACGAAGCGGATAACGGACACCAAGATCAAAAAGATCAACAAGCTCCGCCTCCTGACGTATGCCGGCGAGACAAACCCGACCGATCACGTGACGGCATTCAACATAGCGATGGGGAGGACGAACTTTTTCGACGCGGAGAGGGACGCAGGCTTCTGCCAACTCTTCATCGAAAGCCTCTCTGGAGCGGCACTGACCTGGTTTTCGCGACTGACTGAAGGATTGATCGACAGTTTCCACGACCAATCGGCGCAATTCTTGAAACATTACATTATGTTCACTCGCCAATAAATGACCTCGACAGATTTGTGGAAGATGTCGCAAGCGGCCTCCGAAAGCCTCAAGGATTTCATGGAAAAGTTCAAAAAAGTGGTAACACAAATCGAGATCCCCGACCAAATGGCCGTCGAAGCTCTAGAAACTCGTTATGGATACACTCCAAATTTATAGATGACCTCTACTCCAATCCCACGATCTCCCTCCAAGATGCATTACATCGATCCCAACACTTTATTCAGCTGGAGGAGGACAAGCGATCGTTCATCAAAAAGCAAAACGAGCTGAAGCAAGCCGCCTTGAAGGCAGCCGAAGGTCACCACGAACCTAGGCAGCACGCATCCTACAATAAACCTGATAAAAAGAAAGGCCTCGTCAACGCCATCCCGGATGAGAAACCTACGGACCCAACGCTAGCCGTCCGAGGACAACGAAGCAATAAATGGACATTGGAAGTTGATGGAAAGAAACAGGCCACCTGAACGAATCCTGCCAATAGCGCATATGACACAACCAAGTGGTGCGGCTACCACAAAGCGTACGGGCACGAGACGAAGGAATGCAACCATCTCAAAAACTTCCTCATGACGGGCTTCGTCGAGAAACACGCTCACCCCGAGCCCCTGAAACAACAACCCAAGGCAAATAGCAAGGGTACGGGAAAAAGCAAGGACATAAAGGGCAGCGACCGTAGTAATTCAGCCGATCGATCGATCGCCCTCCAAGGAGACAGCCGCTCCTTCGAACGATGACGACTCCGACTCTGACGAAGATAAAGCAACGTCTCGCCAAAAGATTTTCACAATCAGGACGACTCCTGTCCTTTCTTCACCATGTAATACACCAGTGCAGGACGGACAATGCGATCCATCTGCCCCGGGGGACGCGAAAGAAAGCGAACCACAGTTACAGCACGATTTGTGTGAATCCCTCAAACGAAAGAACGAGAAGATGACCGCAAAACCTCCTCCTGCAGACCTGCGAATGGCAATCGCAACTTCAATGGTCAGGAAGTTGAATACGATGGGCGCTCGCCACCGGTGCGATGCTAAAAAGAGCGACCTTCGATCACTAATTAACTCCCGAGTAGGCGATCTGCGCGGCAAATTCAATCGATCGACCGCCAACAAAGCGGAAGATCTACGTGAACTACTAAACGATGTGAAGTCAAAACGCTTACATGCGCCCGAGCGATTGAACGTGATCTTGGGAGGATCGCCCCCCATATCGACTCAGTTCGTTCGGTTAAGGACTTCCGCAGAAAGGCAATCACCGCACAGGACCGGCGCGCCATTTGGGATGACGTTCCCCCATATCACCTTCTCCGTTGAGGATGCCAGAGGAGTTCACATGACCCATAACGACTCCCTCCTCATCGAACTCGGCATTGGCGATTGTGAAGTAACAAAAGTTCTCATCGATACCGGAAGTTCGGTCGATCTCATCTTCAAAGGTACCCTCGAGAAGATGAGAATCGATCTCCGCACGATCAAGCCTTCTGCTCGATCCCTGACAGGATTCAACGGATAATCGGAAACAATGCTCAACACCATCCGGTTACGTGTGCACGTTCAAGGCGTGAACAAAAATGTCAAATTTTTAATAATCGACGTCAAAACCCCGTACAATGCAATTATCGGCACGCCATGGATCCACACGATGAAAGCATCACCTTCAACCTACAACCAATGCATTAAGTTTCCTGGTACGAAATGGGCGAATAATCACCCTACGCGGAGATCAAGCCACAGCCCACGACCTCCTTGTCGCGGAGATAAAAATTTGACAGTCATCCGCTCATGTGAACGCTGTGATCAAGCCGATTCAGAAGATCCTCCCCATCCAGGAAGAGATCCTAGAAATACCTATCGACGAGAACGATAAGAGCAAGATCGTCCGAATAGGAGCTTATCTACCGGACGACAGCAAGAGTAAGATTATTTCTTTTTTGAAGGCAAACGCATCAACTTTCGCGTGGACGACCGCCGACATGAAAGGGATAAGCCCTTCCGCAACGATTCACGAGCTCAACGTCGATCCAACGATCAAACCAGTTAGGCAAAAAAAAAGAAAGTTGGGCCCTGAACGCTAGAAGGCAGTCAATGAGGAAGTTGACCGACTACTAAGCGCATGATCAATCGCCGAAGTCAAGTATCCCGAGTGGCTCGCAAACCCTGTGGTGGTAAAGAAGAAGAACGGGAAATGGCGAATTTGCGTCGAATTCACCGATTTGAACAAAGCCTTTCCAAAGGATAGTTTCCCCCTTCCACATATCGATCGCCTAGTCGAATCGACAGCCGGAAACAAACTATTATCATTCATGGATGCCTTCTCAGGGTATAACCAAATTATGATGCACCCCAACGATCGGGAGAAAACATCGTTCATTACAGACGTGGGGACTTACTGCTACTTCGTCATGCCGTTCGGCCTCAAGAACGCAGGCACAACCTATCAACGCCTCGTCAACAGAATGTTCGCCAATCGGTTGGGAGACACAATGGAAGTTTACATCGATGACATGATGGTCAAATTTCGCCTCGTGGCCGATCACCTCAGTCATCTAGTCGATTGTTTTCGCCCGCTCAATGAATACGACATGAAGCTCAATCCGGCTAAGTGCACGTTCGGAGTTACATCCGGAGAATTTCTCGGCTACATCGTAACGTAAAGGGGGATCGAGGCTAATCCGAAGCAGATCTCCGCGATCCTAGATCTCCCGAGCCCTAAAAACAGTCGGGAAGTGCAACGGCTAACAGGACGAGTGGAAGCGCTTAACCGATTTATCTCACGATCGACCGACAAGTGCCTCCCCTTCTACAATCTGTTGCGTGGCAACAAGAGATTCGTCTGGGACGATAAGTGCGAAGAGGGTTTCAACCAACTGAAACACTACCTCACCACGCCGCCCGTACTAGCTAAACCAGAAAAAAGGGACACACTTTATCTCTATATCGTTGTCTCTTCGATAGCCGTCAGCAGCGTCCTTATCAAAGAAGATCGCGGCGAGAAGCAGCTGATATTTTTCACAAGCAAAATGATGAGTGACGCCGAAACGCGATATTCAACCCTTGAGAAGATGATCCTCGCAGTCATTACTTCAGCAAGAAAGCTCAGGCCTTATTTTCAATCTCATTCGATCATCAATATGACCAATCACCCTTTACGCACGATAATGCAGAATACAAACCAGTCAGGCCGATTATCCAAGTGGACAATCGAACTCAGCGAACACGACATTACATACCAAGGCAAGCCGGCCGAAAAATATCAAGTCCTGGCTGACTTTATAATCGAGCTCCCTCCAGAGCTTGAGCAAGACATCATTCTGCCAACAGATATCTGGATATTGCACGTCGATGGATCGTCCTCCACGAAGGGCTCTGGCCTCGGCGTCCAATTACAATCACCAATAGGCGAATTGATACGCCAATCGTTCCGACTAGATTTCAAAGCGTCTAACAATGAGGCAGAGTATGAATCGCTCATTGCCGGACTGCGTCTCGCCAAGGCCGTTGGGGCAAAACGAGTTCACGCGTACTCTGATTCTCAGTTAGTCGCAAATCAATTCAGCGGAGACTACGACGCAAAGAACGAACGAATTGACGCTTATCTCCGAGTAGTTCAGGATCTCGTCAAGAAATTTGACTCCTTCGAACTAACGAAAATCCCACGCGGAGAGAACGTCTGTGCTGACGCCCTAGCAGCGCTCGGTAGTAGCCCCCGCGACCAGATAAGTCGTACGATACCCATCCAACATATCGATCGGTCAAGTATTCCCTCCCCTTCAGAGGACACTGAAATTATAGCATCGGTCTCTGAGGATATGGCGATCGACGAGGCAAATGTACAATCGTCTGATTGGAGAATCCCTTTCCTCGACTATCTGAGCAACGAAACGCTACCGACAGATAAGTGGGAAGCACGCCGACTGAAAGCCAAGTGTTCGAACTACATTGTTATGGACGGAAAGCTCTACCGCCGGACAGCCAACGATGTCCTTCTAACATGCATCAACGGTGAGGAAACTCGTCTAGTCATGGCCGAAACCTACGAAGGAGGAGCCGGCAATCACTCTGGTGGACGAAGTCTAGTCCTCAGAATCAAGGGTCTAGGGCATTACTGGCCAACAATGGTCTCTGAGTGTGAAGCTTACGCTCGAAAGTGCGACAAGTGTCAACGGGACGCCTCGGGCATACATTCACCCACCGAGCTACTGCGAACAACCACAACACCTTACCCTTTCATGCGGTGGGGAATAGATATCGTCGGACCTCAACCCAATTCCAAGCAACGAAGATTCATCCTCGTCATGACAGACTATTTCACCAAGTGGGTGGAGACGAAAGCTTTCCTTAAAGTAACAGATAAAGAAGTGCAGAATTTCGTCTGGAAGAACATCATATGCCGGCACGGGCTCCCATACAAAATAATCACGGACAACCGTTCGCAGTTCATCTCACACAACTTCTGCGGTTTCTGCGATAGATGGGCGATTCGCCTCAGCACATCGACCCCCCGTTACCCACAGGGTAATGGACATGCATAAGCAACGAACAAGACGATCATCGATGGGATCAAGAAACACCTTGATCTCAAAAAGGACATTGCGCAGACAAACTCGATGGAGTCCTTTGGTCCCACCGAACGACTCCGCGAAGTTCGACGGGTCAAACACCCTTCTCATTAGCCTATGGCGTTGAAGCAATGGCTCCGGCAGAAGTCAATGTTACTAGTCTGCGTCGAGCGAAAATGCCTCAAAATGCTGACCTCAACAAAGATATGATGCTCGACGCCCTCGACGTGATCGAAGAACGACGAGATCAGGCCCTCCTACGCATTCAGAATTATCAACATCTCGCCGAAACCTATTACAACAAAAAAGTACGAGCACGACCATTGGAGCTCAACGATTTCGTCCTAAGGAAAGTGTTCGAAAACACTAAGGAATGGAAAGCCGGAAAACTTGGGGCCAACTGGGAGGGGCCGTACAAGATAATAGAAGTCGTTAAACCTGGGGTCAATCGATTGGAAACATCCTCCGGAGAGCGATTGCCACGGTCTTGGAATGCCTCGAATCTCCGTAAATATTATTTCTAAGTTAAAACTGGCGATCGAACGACAAAAAAAAAAAAAGAGGCCGAGCGATCGATATCACATTCGTCCCTTCCCCGAGAAGGCAAATGATCTATCGCCCGGCCAACTCAAACTACGAATGGCTTGATCCCTCTCTTAGGGTACGTAGGCAGCCTGTCACGAGGTCCACCTATAAATTAAAAAAAAAAAGAGAACGAATAACTCTACTGCCACTTTCGTTCAAGGAAATGGCCCCAACGAACCCCCCCCCCCACAAAGGCCAGCCAATCGAGGCGATTGCCAGCAACAGAGGCCGACCGATCGACGGGATTGTCAGCGACACGTCCACCACCCCGATCAATCACCAACGAACATTCGTGCTGAAATCTGACTCGGAACACGATGCACCCTCCGCATCAGCATCAGACGAACGGACAGCACCACGCGAGCCCAAAGTAGCGGTAGCACCCCCAACGACGACCACCGGAGAACGAAGAGAAACCGCGATCGCAGAGTCAACTATTCCCAAGTTCGTCCCAAACTGATCGAGGCCCTGAGTCGGCCGGAACGAGGAGGAGATAAAGAGAGATCCCGCTCCGTGATTTCCTCAACATCGACCTCTTCGACCTCGCGCTTATACTTCTTTTCGTTAACCGTCAAAGTGTCCCTCATCCTCTTTGGAACTTGCAAACCCCATTTCTGTAGTACATCCAACGACTGCAAAGTCCCCGAAGCCTGCACATGGAAACAAAGCTTCGTCTCAAGCTTATCCCGATCAGCCATGTACTTCCGAAATTTGACAAAACGCGCAGCTGCAGCTGCCATGAGGCGGCCTCTCTCGGATATAACTTCGCGAACACAAACCTGTTTCATGAAATCCGTCACCTTCTTATGCTTCTCAGCTTCCTCAACGTTTTCGCGCTCCAGCTGCGCAATTTTAGTTCGAGCATTCTCTAAATCCTCGTCAAGGCCATCGGCTCTCTCGATAGCTTGCTTGCGCTCACGCTGATTCCGGTTTCGCTCTGCAGCCCTTTCTTTCGCCTTCTCCAAGGCGTTCTTCCGGACCTTCTCCAAGGCGTTCTTCCGGACCTTCTCCAACTCTGCGTCTTGAGTTTTGATCATCGCCTCGGCCTTCCTAAGATCGGACGCCATTTTCCGCATGGAAAGCTCACACTCCAAGACGAGCTGGTTCTTACGAGCAGAGGCCTACGAAAACAAAGACAATAAATGATTACCATGGAGATAAAAAAATAATATATATATATATATATGATAAGGGCGATCGACAAAATTTGTATAAAGGAGAAAAACCTTACCACCGCATCCGCGCGAGCCGACTTGGCAAACGATTCTTGAAATGCAAGGTCTCTGACCTCCGGCATTTCGCGTGCACTACCTCTGATGCGGCGGCATAGCTCAGCACATGCCCCCTGATCGTTGACAAAAGGCGTGTCTTCCTTGTGATGAAAATTCCAATGCTCCGAAAGGGCCATCGGTGGTTTCCTAGTTGGCGGACCCGATCCACCCCAAGGTAAGTTACGAGAGACTGGCGGTGTTACTTCCTTAGGAGGAGGGGCAGGACGTCCATCATTATCTTTCGACCTTTTACCCCCGGAATCATTGGGACGACCATCGATCGGCCTTTTCTTCTTCACTATAAGCGGATCAGTAATCTTCGCCAATCAAGTTCCCAGGTAAACTTTCGGAACCTGTTACCTCCGTGACCTCGCGGCTTCCTCCGAGAACACCATCTGAAGGGTCCTAATGAACAACTTCGGTCCCGGCAGTCTCAACCTCTGTAGAATCGACCTTCGCCTTCTTAGACGACTTGTTCTTGTTCTTCTTCTTCTTCGGAATAGCGTTAGTATCATGATCAATCGCCTCTTCCACCGCAAAATCTCCAGCCGGAGGATCGGTCTCCTTGTTAGGCGAACCTCCAGCCCTCTCGTTCTCTGCCTCCAGCGCGACAGCATGATCGAAATTCTCGTCACCCAGTTGAGTGTCCAGAATCTCACTAAAATTGGGGTACACTCGCGGAATTTTTCCCATCAGTGGGAGTGGTAACCTCTTGCCTTTAACGACCCCACAAGGGATATCAGATGCCCAATCAACTGAAAACAAAAAGACGAAGTCATATTAACCATAGAAACCGATCGATCGATCGTCATGAAAATCCAACAATTGTACCATCCTTTGAAAAATAGAAGAGAGAGGGGGAAGTAAATAGACTACCTCGCGAAATTCATTGACGCTGCCGACGAATCCTACTCCGGTCGAAATCTCCCCAATCACTCTGGCTAAGCGCAGCGATTCTCGTAACACCCTCCCAAAAGCACTCGGGATAATCGATAGAATTGGGATGAGGAGCTGCCAAAAAACAAAAACAAGAAGAAAAAGACATATTATCAGCAGCAAATTCCAACGATAGCAGAAAAACAAACTTTATACTACTAATATGGTAGTTCCACGAGGTCCGAAATCGATCGTCCGGCGGCTCTTCAAAGGCGGCTTCATCATATTTTATATAGAGTAGGAGCGCTGCCAATACTTAGTCTTTGTAGGATGGCCAGACAAGATATGCAACCCCGCACGCATTTGCAGAGCATACAAATTACACGGCTTCGGCTGTATTTGCATCAACTCCTCAAAGATCCGAACACTCATTGAAACATCAACTTCAGCCACCATCACCACCAAAGTGACAGCAAATCTCATTACCCCGTTCATCAGTTGAGACATCAGGACATCATAACTTCGAATCCCTTTCAAAAAAGGACTCATAAACGCAGTGAAAGCCTACAGGTGGAGTACACGGACGTTGATCGGGACGCGGGAGGATAAACGTAACACCATACGCCCTGCGGCCCCTTATTAATGTAGCTACCCCTTCATCGGTACACCACGTAGGGGATACATTAGCCCAATTCTGTCCCTTTATCTTGGACGGTCGACTTTGACTTAACGGAATATCCAGCAGCTGTTCGATTACCCCATTCATGTGGTAATAAAAAGGGATCGATCGACCGGCCGTCGCAGATCTAGTGGAAGATCGCTCGACTTCGCCGGGCTCAAGCGCTCGCTGCTTGATTCCGTCTCCTACCCCAGAGTCACCCGCAACATCCGGGGGCCGCTCAACTTCATCAATTCCATCAGGAGATCCATCGATCTCGTTCCTCGCCTCGACATCGCTTTCCGAACCTCCCAACGCAGAACCAACAACAACCGACGGAGATCCCTCGGCCTCATCGGTTCCGGCCCGAGATCGGCCGATCTCGCTCCCACTCGTGGAATCGCCATCCAAATCCCCCGATTCGGCCGCCTCTACATCGTCTTCCGAGCATCGTCCGCCTCCGTTACCGCGGGAGGAACCACCGAAAGCTTCAACCCAACCAAAATCCGGGCAAGCCTCGTCAAGTAAGATCTCACGACGAGCTCCGGCCATCGAGCTCCGATTTTCGTGGCCGAGCGACAATTCCCCCTGACGAACCCGGAGAAGACCTAATTTCTTTGCCTTTCTCGGCAGAAGGCAGCTTTTTCTTGGAAGAACTCATCGATCGACCGACCACCCGAGATTACAGATCTATCTCTCGGAGAATCGGCGGCAGATCGGAGCAAATCAGCACCGAGGAGGGCGGCGGCTCCACAACAAATAAAAAAAAAGGGAGAGAATGGAAAGTAGAGAAAGAAAGAAGGGAGAAAGAGAAATACCTTGGAGATGGAGAAGAATAAAAGAAATGAGAGAGGGGCTTTATATTTATAAGGAAGCTTACGGGGATAGAGGTCGTCAGAGAAATTAAATCTAATGGGCCTAGACTTCCATCATTATTTTCCCGCCGAAACGATCCATTTCTTCATTTAAAGAGAAAACGAAATGAGATCGACCCGAGTCAAACCAACGACGGTTTAATTCCAGAAGTTACCGGGCGAAGGCTCGGAGGCATATATATACAAACTTTCGATCGACCGAGATCAAATAAGAGGAAGATAAAAACGACCGTTCAGCCGTAAACACAGATAACCTGAGCCTGTCATTCTTGAAACCAACACATCACAATCTGCTTCCAAGAAATTGAGCTCCTTGCAAGCGAACTAGGGGGGACTTACTGTTGGAGAGGGATTGAGCATCTCTCCACAAGGCCCATCGAATAACAGGCTTCGGCCCACCTAAAGTTCGACTGAAGTGCGATTGAAAGAAGGATCAAGCTGGAAGTCCGAATGACCGGTCTAATTGGGTAACCGGCCGATTAGGTCTCTTAAACCCGGTTCCACGAATCATTGTTATCTCGAAAGCCCGTTAAACACGAAATCGATCTTGGGCCTTTGAAACGAGATTTAGGGCGAACGAAGCAGAAATGGACTTGGGAGTATAAAAAGACGACATAGGAGAGAGAGAATGGGGATCCGAAAACAAGCACAAGAATACTGATGGCAGGATATAGGGTTTATCAACCGATCGAACTTCCTTGTATTTTCGTCGGTGCTTTCGTAAAGCTTCGACCTTTTACATTTCTCTTAATCCTCTTGTAATCACATTCGTCATCGCATATTGATTAATAAAACTTCTCTTAAGACCCACAAATCGAGTTTTGCTTCCATTCTATTGATCGAACAAACTCATATTCAACATTTACTCATGGATGTTTCAAAAAATTTGAGTGTTTGAAATTTTTTTCTTTTTTTTTTTGGTAAACGAGTGTTTGAAAACTTTGACGATATTAGTTTAAGAGACCAAAATTTTACTTTCGTTCTTGTGTTTTTTCGTATATTGTCATTGACATTCACATCATATATCTTTGCCTTGAATCTTCGGCTGAATTCTGTGGGAAAGCATGCAGAAACTTCAATAAATGATACTAATGAAAGAGATAGGAAAGATAAAAATAATTGGTTTGGTAGTTTATTTTCAGAATTTTTTCTTAACATTGTTTGTTGGTATTAGGAATGAAAAAATAATTGGTTTGGTAGTTTATTTTATAGTCTTAACATTGTTTGTTGATATTGTTATGTTTATATTGTTGCATCGTCATATTAAAATAGACGTTGACTGCCAACGTTGCAAGTTGCCGGTCAATTATAAAATGGTGGAAATTTTAATATGACGTTGTTAGCAAACTTTATTTACTGGCAATCTGTTCACACTATCCCTCACAAAAAGTTAAACATTTAAAATTTGGGTGGAAAATAACATAGATTCCTAGTCTCAACTAACTCCACCACCACCTCACTCCCCTATATATGATTTAAAAACAAAAAGATTATTCAAAGACAATTAAATATTGATATCCATATTACTTACAAAGTAATTTTATCGATTTTTCATATTCTTCATAATTTTAAGTAATTTAAGTTATTTCTCATGTTTTTAATAATTTTAGTTTATTTATTTGTCATATTTTCTATGATTATAGATAATTTTTTCTTATTTGTCATATTTTCAATAATTTTAGTTAGTATATAGTCTTACTTATTTATAAATTGTATTAATCGTATAATTATATTTGATTAAATTTAAACATTAAATGGAGACATATCTAAACTAAACATACTATAACCATAGGAATTTTTTTTTTATTTTATAAAAAATATCTTCTTTTATTATTTTATTTAGGAATCAAGGAGTGTATTTATGTATTGGTTTGGATTAAGAATCATGATACCCTTACTAAAAAGATGGATATATTTATTTTTATATCCAATTATAAACTTATATCAAAAAATTTGGCCAACATATAAAAATGTATTTTAGAATATAAAGATAAGTCATATATTGTGGTGTTATCTTAAAAAAATATTGTTTCAATCATAAATTTTAAATATTAATTATATTTACTTTTACCTTAATTTTCTACTATTTTTAATTAAAAAAATCAATGATGACAAAAAATCAATAAAATTCTGTAAAACGCTGTCGATTTCATCCATTTTAGTTATATGTCTTAATATTCTAGAGAAATGTTTTGTATACATCCCAAATCAGTTAAAAAAAATTAGCTTTAAAATACTAAGAAAATTCTTTAAAATAGTTATATTTAAATAATTACGTCTATGAGTGGAAAAAGGTAAATTTTTTATTATTCGGAGAATTTTTCCTTTTGCCATAAGAGTTCTTTTATCATTTATGTTGAGATGCATGTAATTTCATATTGAAATATTTTTCTGATGAAACTTGAGATCTTGATAGCTGATGAATAAAAAACAAAAAGAAAATATAATAAATATTGTGCGTGTATAAAGAGATTTTCCAAAAATAAATTATGTTTATTTTCCTAAATGTGATAAATAGCAACAAAATAGCTATGACTTTTTTCTTTGCTCATTAGTGACAACTTTAGCCACAGATTTTTTGTTGATACGTGGCTACCAATTTTAACAACAATTCCATAACATTATAGATTTTGCAATTTTCAGTTATATAAATTAAACTGTATTAACTATTTCATACTATATATATAATAGATCATAACAGAAAACTTAAATATTTAAACATAATAAAATCGTGAGTATAATACAACTTACACAAATGAGTTAAACAAAGAAAAGAATAATAAGACATCAAAAGTTCAAACTGAAAACATGATTGTTGGTTCTGGGATAGCGAAAGGTCGGTCAAGGTATGTGTAGCTGCCGCAGCTTCAGTGGGAGATGTTAAGATGTGGGGCAGCTGAGACCGATGAGGTAGCTGTTCTGCCCATAATCTGAAAACCTGCAATTTTCTTTTAGTGTCAGAGTTACTACACATAATCGCCTGTGATATTGAAAATATATCAAGGAAATGTTTTTACTGGTAATCGTAGGTAAAGTGATCTCCTTTAGTTATGTAGTAGGTAAATATATGTCTTTCAACAAAAATCACCACCAAGGACTAGATAACTTATAATAAAGGTTATGAGATAGGAATATAGACTCATTACATAGTTAAGATAGCAAATACAATCTTGTGTGAGACATTAGACCTCTCATAACTGGGAAGATGATTTCAAATACACTTATAGAAACTTATCTTATACAATAAAATAGGCTTTTCTCTCTTCTCATGCATCCACATCAGCATTTGTGAGGGGGGCAAAAAATGTCATGTCATCAATAATCCATTTAAATTAGACCGATCACAATTTAGCTCTCACGTCTTGGTTTAAATTGGTTTCTCTTTCTCGGTTTTGCAGCCCACTGTCATCATTTTTTTTAATGTTTTTAGACTGAAAAATTGTAGTGGACTTTTTTAAAAAATCAAACAAGACCCATATGCTATTATTGTAAAAAGTTATGTACGTTTCAGAAAACCTTGCGACGAAACTGATACGTCGTCTTTCTCTGATTCATCATCAACTCTCTCTCACAAAACCTAAATCGCTCATGCGTCTCTCTCTTTAAAGGTGTATTCTTAAACGCTTACTTCTGATTTTATTTTTCTCTTTATATTTCTTCTCATGTTTTGTTTTTGTTAAGATTACTAATCCTTGGATAATTGATCAAGAAAATTATTTGCCGGTTTCGTCAATCTAGCTTCATGATAGGTGAATGCCAATGATTAAGATCTCAATCTGTAGTTTCTTATGTGATTTGCATGTTCTTATTCGATTGGTTTTATTTGTTATATATTGTGAATCGTATTTTCGTCTTTAGAATACAACAGTTGGTCTTTCCTTCTCTTTCTAGATTTATTTATCCGCTGTGATCAAGTGTTGTGATTTTATGACATAATTGAATTTTGCATCGACAGCAACACTTTTTTTATGCCTATTGATTAACTTATGTGTATACTCTAATCAATCTATACCTTACAAAAACGAATCAGAATTGCTGTTTGGAAAAAAATCAATAGGAAGTTTTTAGGCGGTTTTTGGAAGTGGTGAAGCTTTTTAGTGAAATTTTTGCTCTATTTTACAATTTAGAATTTATTGTTCAAGAACATGGCTCCCAGAACCCTCGATTGAAAATGTCCATGGCGATATCCGCGAGCCCTCAAGTACGTTTTCTCCATTTCTTAAATGTGTTAAATTTCTCATTGTATTTTGTGTTATGATTTTGAATATCACCGAAAGCATTTGTGTATCAGTGATTCTCTTATGCGAGTAAATAAGCTTTGGTTGTTCAAATTATAGAGCTCATTGAAATTTTTAAAAAACATTATAAGAGAGATAGTTAAAGGTAGTATCCAGATATTTTATTCAGTGAAACAAAATATTCTCACCATTATATAGTTGCAGGAGTGGTTCCAGATATTGGACTTACTATGCATCAATTTTTCCGAGCAAACAACAATTCACTGTTTTCTTATATACAAGACGACAAGCATTAGGATTACAAGCCAAAGATCCAAAGCCGAGTCAGTCAGTGATTATGCATTTAACTGCTTTTTTAACTTTTAAGCATATATAAACTTCACCAAAAAATCTAACTTATTGTACAAGTCACTTTGATCTGTGCAGCTCATTTAAGGCACCTTTTTCTATCTACACAGACACCAGACTGGAGAAACAACCAGAGTCAGATTAGTCAAACCAAAGTTTGGTTCTTGGCTCATGCTTGGAAACATGCCAAAGAGGAAAAAAATGTCTATTTAATGTGAAACTGGACCATTCAAAGTTTTTTCTCTATGCTAACCTCTAAAATAAAACCAACCCACCTCTGCAAATTTATCACTCTCCAGCTTCTTCTTACTTCTTTCAGGTCTTTCTCAACAGGGAAGAATGTGTAGAGTAACTGAGTGAATTTTAAAGTTCGCTTCTTGCCCCCTTTCACTTTGAACTGGTGAGTTAAATTTTGAATGTTTCAACAGCAAGACCGAAATGTTGCATTACTGACTTTTGATTCTGAATTGCAGAGAGGGAAGAAAGATGAAAACATCTCATTGTCATCAAATGCTCTCCCGCTTATGGTGACCGTGAGATTAAGAAGTAGTAATAAATAGCTACTTGATTCATTCATGGAAACAAGGATTGTGTTTGAAACGATGAAAGATGATAATGTTCTATGTTCTAGATCGATGATCTCAGGTTACATGAAACAAGTTTTTGTGGAGGATGCTGGAGAGATTGTACGACCAAAGTGAATGATGTTGTGGTTTACAATGCAATGGTTGAAGTTTTAAGCAGGACCGTTGAAACTATATTTTCTGTGGTGATTAAGAGAATAAGAGGAAATAATTACAGAATTGGTGATTAATAAACATTTTGTATTACTAAAAATGGTTGCCCATTTGTATGTTTGTGTTTCTGTTTTGTTGGTGCGCTCATAGAGGTTGTGTTTTCGGTAACCAATAAACACTAAGTCACCAACATGGAACTTATCCATGGCATCTTTGAACTCATGCATTGCAGATTGACATCAGTAGAATAAAGCAAGAATATGTGCTTCCAAGCAATCTGTGTAATAATAGATACCCACCCCCACCCATTAGAAATAAATCGTTGAATGCATAAGCATCGTAAATCCAGTCACACATGTTTTTATAATCCCAAAAACCTTGAGACTTTGCTTTGAGTTCTCAGTAACAAATCGTGATGTTTTATTTACTTGAACCATTTTCTAAAAATATCTTCATATAAAATATAAAATTATATATATATATATATATTTATAATCGTTGAGATCTTTATAGTCCACATTAATATTAATTTTCAAATCATAATAACCAAAATCAACATAACTTTAAACAAATAATGGAATTGATCAATTTAGTTATACTAATATAATTATATTTTAATACATCCTATAGTATTAAAAAGTGATGATTAAGATATATCTATATAATTTCAAAACTTTATATATATATATATATATATATATATATATATATATATTATAAATTTTCATATTAGATACAATAATCTAGAGATTTATTCATTTTAAAAATAGTATTAGCATAGTCTACTTTAGAAACAGTAAAATTACCAATTTTTAAATTTAAAATATTAAAACTTCGCGCGGACAAACCCCTAGTAATCTATATTATAATGATTCACTTTTGAAGCTCCTAAGGCTATCCACCTCAGCAAGTTTACGGGTCCCACATGTGTTATTAGGGAAAACAAAAACGTATAACATTTTGTAAGATTAAATGTTATCGATGAGTGATGAAATGGCTCAGTGGTGTAAGTTGGTGACTAGAAGTTGGTACCGCGAGTGTGCGGGTTCGAAACGCAGTGTTTGCATGTAATTTTTTTTTAATTTGGACTTTTCGAGATACCTAAACGCTTAGGGAGATTCATAATAATTTTTTATGCTGGTTGTTGGGATACAAAATGGCTTAAGGATTTGAAACTTTATGAGACCATCTTAGATACTTTTATAAGAAATGTTATCATGTTCTTACCTCCAATATCATTTCAATTCAGTTATAATAATCAAATAAAATAAAAACATATTTTTTCAATAATAAATATTTACCCCGAACCATTCAGATCGGCCATAAATCTCATATACATCACAATTAAAAAAAAAAAAATATATATATATATATATATATATATATATATAACATAATTTCAGAAAAAAAATTACACTAATAAACACATGTCCTTTTTTGTCTTGTCTCCATTAATTATTTTTTTACATGAAATCACTAATAACAGTAATGCTCGATAAAATCACTAATAAAGGGAATGCTCGATAAAATCACTACGAAGATAAAATATGAAAATATCAACCCATATGAATTTGATGTTTATTCTTTTATCAGACTAATCAAATTGTGTGACTTCTAATGTTTCATTCATCACCATTATAGATAAGCCAAATAAACAAATGTTAAAAAAAACAGCAAAGTCTCATACACAAAACTACACAACACATCAACAATGTATCCAACCCCCGCGCTTGCGCGGGGACTATGCATCTAGTGAAATAAAAGGGAGAGAAAATGGAACATACAGAATATACACAGGACTGAAATCGGGAGTTCACATGGTATTCCAGTCATTGTGTCGATTCCTCTCACAACGTAAGATAGATAAAGTGCTGGGAGAGAATTGTTGGGCTCACTGTATTCTCCTTGTATTTAAGCATCTTGTTCTGATAAATCTGTAAGATAGATTTACATGAACCCTAAGATCTTTAAACATCTAGGTTAATCACATAATAGAATCATATGAATGTTTATAGGCTTACCTGGATTTATTGTGCCTGAGAGATCTTCCAGAGCGGATTGAATCTTGAAGGGAAGACGAACAAAAAATCGGATAACATATCACTAACAACGTAGTTTCTCACCTTATAGACACCCTTCTCAAGATGATCTGATCCAACATCCATGAGCTCAAGAGCCTCGTAGATACTAATGGAGGCTCCACTCGAAACCACATCTGTAACCTTGACACCCCTATACCGTTATCAGATAAATATCCAGCAAGCATGACTTTCATTTATATGAATCCAAATCAATCACTGACAAACATTAACGTGAGACCAAAGAACATATCCAAATCCTGAAATCTAGGTGAAGGATCAATAAAACATTATCAAGACCATGGTCGATGATCAGCGATTCATCATCTTCTGACAATATCTATTCACACTATATAAAACCTAAAGGACATCACGTTGGGTATGTTTTCTAATCTTTATTAAGTACATATATATAGGAGTACGACACATGTATATACATGGCTGGAATGGTACAATAAGATACAATTGCATGTGGAAATATTTATTTGTGCTACCGGTGTTTTTCGAGCCACAACTACCATGTTCAAGGATGCTGTTGACTCAATGCTTTACCGCTGGCTGCGGGAGTTGTAGATGACAAATTCAGATATGCTTTCCTGAGGCTGAAAGCCTCGAGAAAAGTTTGGAAAGGTTTCAGTCACGTAGGGTAATAGCATGATAGAGTCAACTGGATTGACATAACTAATTAAAATCAGCTAAATAGTTCAAGTTCAATATATCCTCTCCGAATGAAACAGAAATTCTATTTATGCCAAATTTCTATAGATTTTCTTACTAGTTCTTAGTTTCAGCTGTAAACCTTGTTTCTCAGATTGCCATCATCGTGGACGGAGATATTCTCCATCTACTCCCTGGACGCGTGAAGATGGTCCTCATCATTTCTCTGAGCCCATCATTTTCTCTTGGAGAGAGAAATAGAAAAGGGTCATTATATGCTGCAATTCCAACTGGTAACGTTACAGTCAAAACTTTTGGAAGATCGAAAATGAAGAGTCGGGGAGAAGAAGACGAAGAGGCACTACAAGAAAACATGGCAATTCTGACGAACATTTCGACGGAAACTGAAATCCTCGGTAAACTCCGAGGGCATTCCGAGGAAATTCTGAGGAAACCTAAATTTTGGGTTTCCTCGGAATTTACCGACGGAATTCCGAGGAAAAAGTCGAGGAAGTTCCGAGGACGTTTCGAGGCAATACCGAGGAGACCAAAAGTTTGGGTTTCCTCAGAATTTCCTCGGAATATACCGATAGAATTCCGAGGAAAACCGTATTCGTCGGAAAAAACCGACGCAAATCCGAGGTTATATTATAGCCGTTAGAGAGCCGTTGGGAATTTTAATAATTCCGAGGAAATTTCGAGGAACTAGCCGTTTTCGTCGGAATTTCCTCAGAATTGTCGGCAATTTCATCAATAAATACAAGCACCCTCATCGTCTTCATTCACTCCATATCATCATCCTCTCACATACTATATTTACACACGAATGATTGAAGAAAATCATGTCTTCTTCTAATTATTATCGTTCTTGGATCGATCGTCCTCATTTGGATCCTAACACGAGATTGCTTACGGAAGAGTACCAAAGAGGTTTAGGCGAATTCATGGCGTTAGTTCAACGACAACCGGAAGCAAAAACGGATATGTTAAGATGTCCTTGCTCTACTTGTAAAAATAAAAAGGTTATAAAGGAGTTGGATGTTTGGACTCATCTATATTTGAGAGGGTTTACACGAAGTTACAAAGTTTGGTATCATCATGGAGAAACTGATTATGAATATGGTAGTACTAGCGAACCTCAGCATGCGGTTAGGTTAGAAGAACCAATTAGAACGGAGGTAGATTATGGTGTTGGTATTGAGCATATGGTAAATGATCATTTTAGAGGGGAAGATTTACCCAATGCAGAAGCTAGGAGATTCTTTGATATGTTGGATGCAGGAAAGCAACCTTTGTACGAAGGTTGCAGAGATGGTCATTCAGCTTTATCATCTGCAACAAGACTGATGGGCATTAAAACAGATTATAATTTGGCTGAAGACTGTGTGGATGCGATTGCTAATTTTGTAAAAGGTATTCTACCTGAGGATAATGTAGCCCCTGGTTCATACTACGAGGTTCATAAACTGGTAGCTGGTCTTGGTTTGTCGTATCAGGTAATAGATGTATGCAGCGATAACTGCATGATATATTGGAGGGCGGATGAGCAGCGGATTACATGCAAATTTTGTGGGAAGGCTCGTTATAAAGATACAAGTGGAAGAGTCCAGTGCCATACAAAAGGATGTGGTATTTGCCTTTGACGGAAATGTTGCAGAGGTTGTATCAGCCTGAACACACAGCGCAACCAATGAGATGGCATGCAGAGCATTCAAGAGATGGTGAGATTAGACATCCTTCAGATGCAAAAGCTTTGAAGCATTTCCAATCAACATATCCAAATTTTGCGTATGAGAGAAGAAATGTCTACCTTGGATTATGTACAGATGGTTTCAGCCCTTTTTGCAAGCATGGAAGACAATATTCTCTATGGCCAGTCATTCTTACACCATACAACTTACCGCCAAACTTGTGCTTGCGTCGAGAGTTTCTGTTTCTCTCCATTCTCGTTCCTGGGCCAGAGCATCCTAGGAGATCACTTGATGTGTTTCTTCAGCCACTAATATATGAGTTGCAACAACTATGGGCTCAAGGTGCTGAAACATACGATGTTTCGTGTAAGGAAAACTTTCAAATGCGGGAAGTACTTATGTTGATAATAAGTGATTTTTCAGCATATGGATGGACAACGCATGGAAAGCTATCATGTCCATATTGTCAAGATAACACTGATGCTTTCCAATTAAAACACGGAAGGAAAACGTGTTGGTTTGACTGTGAGAGGAGATTCCTACCACCTGACCATCCATATCGTAGGAGTAGAAATTTTTTTACGAAGAACAAGAGGGTGTTTGACGGTCCACCTCCAGAAATTTGTGGGGCAGATTTGTTGACACAACTAAGGGATTTTGGTGCAGAAAGGACGCCAGACGTTGGTGGACACGTGCATTATCCGGTAGATGCTGTAGGAGAACTACATAACTGGCACAAAAGAGTATTTTCTGGGATCTGCCATACTGGAAGGATCATCTGCTGAGGCATAATTTAGATGTCATGCATATTGAGAAGAATTTTTTTGACAATCTTATGAACACGATCCTTAACGTTCAAGGTAAAACAAAGGATAATTTGAATTCAAGATTGGATTTAGTCGATATATGTGCTCGTTCAGAACTTCATGTTGATGAGAATGGTAGGTCTCCTTTTCCTATATACCGACTAGATGCAAAGGCAAATGATGCGTTCTTTGAGTGGATTTTAAAGGATGTGGAATTTCCAGACGGTTATGCATCAAATTTGCGTAATTGTGTCGACAGAAACGAAGGAAAATTTATCGGCTTGAAGAGTCACGAATGCCATGTAATGATGCAGTGCCTCCTGCCATTTGCCTTCAAGGAACTGTTACCACGAAATGTTTCACGAGATCAGTGACTCTTGAAGGTATTGAAAATTTGAAGACTAACATAGTTGTGATTCAGTGCAACCTTGCAAAGATATTTCCTCCATCATTTTTTGATGTTATGGAGCATCTTGTTATTCACCTGGTAAGAGAATTGGAACTTGGTGGTCCAGTGCAGTATAGATGGATGTATCTGTATGAGCGGTATATGTTCCATCTGAAGAAGATGGTAAAAAATTTAAGAAGGGTAGAAGGTTCTATAGTCGCACAGATGATCAATGAAGAAACTTCAAACTTTGCCGAGTACTACTTCCCAGCAGAAGTGCAGTCCAAAAACAGAAGACCAGCTCAGCATGATGATAGAGGTGAAAGGGCAACATATTATGTTACGGTTCTAGACATCTTCACAGATGTTGGGCGACTTAGCGGAAAACCAAATAACCGTCGACTTACTGAGCAGGAGCACAGTCATTTGCAAACATATTTGCTCACCAACTGTGAAGATGTTCTTCAATATGAGAGGTAAATAAATTTACAAATTTATATTTTAACAAGTTGAAATTTTAAATTTTAATTACATTATTGTATATGTACAGGATTTATATGGCAGAAAAGCGGTTCGAACATAGACACGCCACAGAGGAGGAACTAGAAGAACTAAAGCAGAGAGAATTTGCTGGATGGATGTTTTCTTATGTGAGTGCTTAAAATAAATTAAAATATTATTTATACTAATTCACATATATTGAATGACATAATTTCTATTAATAGCTGTCTGCTGGTATGGCGAGAGATGAAACATTTGACGATTGGATACGCGAGATGGTGTGCAGACCAAAGTATGTTGTGAAGTCATATCCTAGATTTTGTACTCGAGGATATGCATTCACAACTCAAAAGAGGAGACGTTCAAGTACGACTTATGATGCTGGCGGTTGTTCTGCATCAGGAGAAGATGTATACTACGGAAACATACTGGAGATTTTCGAAATCAGGTATCCGGACATGGTTGGATTGCGATGTATTGTTTTCTATTGTGATTGATACGACAACACCCCGGATCGAGGTGTGAGAACAGATGCATTTGGTGTCACATCAGTACATTCGAGGCAAAAGCTGCAATATTATGATCCTTTCATTCTTGCTTCTCAGGCCGATCAGGTAATTAAATATATATATATATGTCAATATATATATTTGAGTTACAAATTTACAAATAATTTTTAAATGTTAATTTACAGGTTTGTTATATCAAGTACCCTCGGGTTAGGAACAAAGATGATCCAGGGTTCACTGTTACATCACTCAACCCGAGAGGCCGAGTTCAGGGAAGTTCTGAGCTTGAAGACCCACTACAAACAAATACATCGGACAACTTAAGTGCAGCAGAAGATGTAGCTGCAGTTGACCTTGTAGTCGTTTTTACCGATTTTGGAGAGGAAGCCATCGTTCACGTAGAGTATGAACCAGAGATTGGAGAGTTTCACAAAGATCTAGATTCAGATTTAGCTGGTGATGATGATAACTCTGAAACAGAGTAGTATCGAAAATCCTTTTTTAAAAAAAAAAATACTATTCCGAGGAAATACCGAGGAAGAACATCATTACCTTGGAATTTCCTCGGAATATATTGAGGAAATACCGAGGAAAACATCATTTCCTCGGAATTTCCTAAGTATATTCCGAGGAAATTCCGAGGAATAAATATATTTGCTCCGAAAATATAGTTTTCCGTTTAGAAATTGAACATGCAACTTGAATTATCCTTATTTACTGTTTTAGGTTGATTATAAAGTAAAAAACTTGTATGTTTTGAAGAAATAAAATCTCTTCCAATTGAGTAAACGAAATTCCCACACAAATAGATAAACACTTATACACTTTAATGAATGGAAACGTCAAGACGTGTACTCGTTTTCTAAATTTGTAATTTCATGGTTTATAGGCATCTATTGAAAGAATCTTCAATGTTATCCATTGAAAAACTGTCAAATTGTTCAAGGAATGGTCTACCGTATCAAAAATTTAGGTTTTGAAACCCCAAACAAAGTTTCCTCGGAATATACCGATGAAATACCGAGGAAATAGGCCTTCTTCCTCGGAATTTCCTCGGAATATACCGAAGAAATTCCGAGGAAACCTTTTTGGAATTTAGGTTTTGAAACCCCAAACAAGTTTTCCTCGGAATTTCCTCGGTATATTCCGATGAACGTACCCACCAATAGGAAGACATGCAGAGCATATTCCGATTTAAAGTTAATTCCGAGGAAATTCCGACGGAGTTATATATGTCCGTCGGAATTTCCTCAGAATATTTCATTAACCGGAAAATCAAACCGCCAAAAACTTTCGCGAAAGTCAAATTCTTTATATTCCGACGGAATTCCGAGGAATCCTTTTCCGTAGGAATTTCGGGTTTTAATTACCCAAGGGTGTTCTTATTCCTCATTTCTCTTCTCCTCCTTTACCCGCCGTGAATCTCTCTCTATCTCTCTCGATTCTCCGCCGCAAAATCACTCCGATTACTCCGATTTCCCGGTCAATTTCGTGCCCAAATCATTCCCCATCATTTAAGTCCTCATTCCCCATCATGTAAGTCCTTATTCCCCATCATCCTTAGTTGTTTTGATTGAGATTGAAGTTAGTTTTAGGGATTTTAGATGTTTTAGTGAAATAAATTGTTAGGGTGATTGGTAGGTAGGGGAATTAGATGGTGTTTGTGTTGTTGTTGTTGTTAATTTATATATTTTTTAATTAATAAAGTATTTTCCTATTTTTAAAAAGGTTTTTTTATATTTTTGAAACTTTTTTTTATTAAAAATTATATTTTTAATTAATAAAGTATTTTCCTATTTTTTAAAACGTTTTTTATATGTTTGAAACTTTTTTTTATTACAAACTATTTTTTTTATTACAAACTTTTTTTAAATTATTACATGTTTTCTAAAATCTTTTTTGTGATTAAAACCTATTTTTGGATTTTAATATCATTAAAACTATTTTTAATTTTTTTATTTATTTATAGGTCTACTGGTGATCATCCTCGATTTCGTCGATCCGTACCACAAGGTTCTTGTGCCTCAAGGAGCCGTTCTTGGGGTTCTCAGGATTCTTCTCCTGGTCTGGTTTCGGCTCACGCTGCTGCACCCCCTCCCGATCCTCCAATCGTTCCGGAAGTGATGACTATTAAGCAGTTGGTTCAACAGCCCGGTCGTGAGCATCTTCCTTATCTCACTGAGTATCCTACGGGACGAGGTCAAACATGGTAATTAAGAATCTTTTTTTTTCTTTAAGTGTGGATTCATTATTAATAATTTGATCCTTTTTGATAGATTCGACCGATCCGGGAATGAGATCAGTGGATGGATCAACCGGATGATGTACTCGGACCTCAAGAAGGGATATCCGACTTTCACTCACTTCCCTCTCCTCGAGCAGGAGATGTGATTTCGTCAGTTTGTGGTAAGTATTCTACTTTTTTAGTTATATTTTTCATCTTTAATATTACTATTTTACTAATTGTGTTTTTTTCAGCAAGAGTTCACCTGACATCCCGATCATACGCCCTTTATCCACAACGTCTTCATCCATAAAGTTATGGAAAACTATGGGAAGCAGATCTATGAGTGGAAGCAGAAGTGGCGCATCAATAAGGTATCGGTTTATTAATCTATTTTAAAATTTAGAGTATTTGCATCTCCTACCCAAACAATATACCATAATTAGCTATATACCTATTTACACTATTTTGTACTGTTCATAAAATTTAATGACAATATTATCCTTTTTCCTAACCTAATACTATACTCCCCTCCTCCTTCATCCTCCTTCCTCCGCCGCCTCCTCCCCTCCTCCTTCATCCTCCTTCCCATCTCTTTCTCCGCCGCCTCCTCCCCTCTTCCCCTCCTCCTTCATCTTCCTTCCTCCTCCTCCCGTCTTCTTCGTCCTCCGATCTCCTCCCGTCCTCCTCCTCGTCCCCTCTTCCCTCCCTCTCGTCCTCCGATCTCCTCCCTCCTCCTCGTCTTCCGATCTCCTCCCTTCGTCTTCTGTCATCCTCCCGTCGTCCTCCTCCCCTCATCCCTCATCCTCCTTCCTCCTCCTCCCGCCCTCCTCCCTCCTCTTCGTCCTCCGATCTCCTCCTCTCCTCCTCCCCTCCCTCTTCCTCGTCCTCCGATCTTCTCCCTTCATCCCTCCTTCTCGTCCTCATGGATCCCGATGACTAACTTGCAGATCCAGCCCCACTCCACCGTAAATCGCTATCCCAAATTTTTTATTTTTTTTTATGTTTTTTTGGACAAAAGGGCAGATTGGTAAATTTCATATTTTCAGACCAAAAATAAAGTCCATTGACGTATTCTCCTAATTTCACAATTATTTTAGGGTATTGACCTAAATGACTCTAAAATTTATTAGATTATTTTTTAATTTATTAATCTATTTTGGATTTATTTAACTATTTCATATTTTTTTATTTATTAAAAGGTCCCGAAGTCGATAAACGACACGGTCTGGAAGGAGTTGTGTGAGCATTGACAGAAAGACGAGACGAAAGTAATCTCCACCACCAACTCCACCAATCGCAAAAGCGAACGGGGCGGGAAGGGCGTGGCCAAGCACAACTTGGGTGCCATGAGTATTGCCACTCTCGGAGATAAAATGGTAACTTGAATCTCTTTTTTTCAATTATTTAAGTATTTTTATTTTATTTTTATGCATTTATTCTGATTTCTATTTTTTGTTTAACTTATATTTTTTCTAGGCAGAAGAAAATGATGGCGAGCCGGTTGATGCTTTCAAACTCTTGAAGCGGGCGCATACCAACAAGCATACCGGGGAGATTGATGATGGTCTTATCAAGGAGGTGGTTGACATGATCACCACTCTCAAGGACGACGAAGAGCTCCGTCTATCCCAGCTTCAAACCGAGCTCGACTCCAGTTCGACAGCTTCGGTCTCCCTGTCCCGAGAACGAATCAACGAGATTGTTGAATCGGTAAGAATGTTTTTATACAAAATTCAATTCATTTATTTCTTTATTTTTATTTTATAAGATTTTCTGTTACTAAAATCTGTTTATTTTCTGTTTCAGTCAGTTCCAAAGAAGAAGGGACGTTTGGTCGGTTTGGGTCGTCGATCCAAATCAGTTCCTCCTACATCACAACCGTCTATCGATCCAATGGTTATGGAGCAGCTTCAGGACAAGGATGACCGCATAGCTGCGTTGGAGGCAAAGATGGCGGAACAAGAGAAGGGATGGGAGGAATCGAGGAGGCAGAACGAGCACATGATGGAGATGATGAGGCGGATGTACCCGAACGAGCAATTCCCGTAGTTTTTTTTTTTCTAAAACTCTGAATGTTTTATTTGAAAAAACTCTGAATTTATCTAATATATTTTCAGTTTCAAATTTTATTTTATATTTTGAATTTTAATTATAAATCATTAATTTTTAATTTTTGTAAAAAAATAATATTTTTACGAATATTCCGAGGAAGTGAATCCCTCGGAATTGTCCGAGGAAACCTGTCGTCGGAAATTTCCGAGGAGCTGAGGTCCTCGAAAATTTCCGAGGAACTACATTCCTCAGAAATTTCCGAGGGCTACACTTCCTCGGAAATTTCCGACAGAACTGGTCCTCAGAATATTCCAACGACAGGTTTCCTCAGAAATTTTCGACGAAAATGATCGTCGGAATATTTCGATCATTCCGAGGACCCATCCATCGGAAATATCCAAGGATTTTCCGACGATACTTTCCTACGATACAGTTTCTCAGAATATCCTCAAAAATTGTGTCTTCGGGAGTTCCTCGGAATGTGCCGAGAAAATTCTGAGGAAACTTGAAATTCCGACGAAAAATTTTCGACGACCTTATTCGTCGGAATTTCCTTGGAATTCCTTTATTCCAACGACATTTCGACGATTTTTTTCCGTCAGTATCGCGGTTTTTTCTTGTAGTGAGGGTGAAAGGAAGCTGGGGCTAAATTTTGGATCATGTGAAGATGATTTTACAGAGAACTGACGTGTCACGCTGAGATCACCTGAATTGATGATATGGATGAATAGAAGGGATGAAAACCCTTCTTTTTATATATAAATTTTAAACCAATGAAGCCTACACTTTTTGAGACTTCCTTACCTAGTGATTATGATCTCATTGGCTGTGCAAACACCCAGAGCCGTGGCAAGGCTTTTTGATGTCGTAGGCCAAATTAAAATAATATGCTTTTGTCATACTAAAAAAAATAATTAAAAAAAATTATCCTGTTTTAATTAAGATTTTGACAGAAAAATACACAAAAAAATTATTATCGTTTTATTTTTAGTTTACAAATTAAATAAAAAGTTAGTGTATTGTTTTTTTTTTGCGCTAAATAGTTAGTGTATTGTTCACATAGTTTCTTTTAAATTTGTAAACTAGGCAATAATAAATAAATAAAATAAATATAAATGGATGAAGAAGAAAAAAATTAAAACTAGGTGTTTTCGGACATCATGTGCAGTAAAAAATTGACATATTTTTGATAGATAAATAGAAAATATATTTAAAAAATAAATTTTATTAATATCATAAATTTTCATTTTAATTATATATCAAAATTAAGATAAAAATATTTTTGTTTATTTTAAACTATATTTAAGAATATGCATGTATACATTTAAAAGTATAATCTTAGATAGATTTTTCTATCTATTTATTTTAATTAAATATATTAAATAAAGTTGTAAAAAATTGTATAATTATCAATGTTAAAATTAAACAATATTTATAAGTTTTGTAGATATATAAGAAACTAATGATATTACGATCGAATTTTAATAACCTTCTAAAAAATTGTATACATTTTTTTAAAAAAAAATTAGTAATAAAATTTTGTAATTTAAAAATATATAATTAAATCATATTTCGAAATTTGTAATGCCATATTTGAATATATTTATTTTGATTTATTATCATATTCTAAATGTATAAATTGTCATTAAATATAATATATGAATTATTACCATATTTGTAATACCATATCTGAATATATATATTTTATAGTGATTTATAAATTATTACCATATTCAAAAAAAATTCCAAATATATAATTCAACACTAAAATGTAATATATGAGTTATAACCATATTTTAAAAAGTTTACCAAAATATAAATTAACATTAAATGTAATTGTCCATATCATATTAAACTATAAGCCATGTCATCAATTTTAGTAGCCATGTCACATTATTTTTGTGAAAATGATTATAGAGAGGACATCTGGCAATATCACTTCTCAAATAATGTATAGGGGATTCTAAAAAAGCATGAACATTTGGATAAGTAAGTACAAAGAGTAAAAGATATGATATAATCATACAACTGTATTAATTGATCATAACATCCAAGTTCTAATTATAGAAAATAAGTAAGGAGAACATTGCTAGTTATTTATTCATCAATATAACAAGTAGGTCTGGGACAAACTACCGTACCGAAGAACCGAATCGAAATATCCGAAACCGGAACAGAACCAAAACCTTTAAATATCCGAACGATTCTTATATTCATATATCAGAAATAACCGAACCAAGAACCGAACGGATACCCGAATATATAATAATATTAATTATATATATATATAGCATAACTAAATATATGATTTTAATTTAAAAATCTATTAGAAGTATCCAAAAATAGTTTAAGATAACTAAATAATTATTGAGTATCCGAACTACGAATAATTTTATCTGAAATATCCAAATTTATATCTAAATCGTTCTAACTAGTTGATATTTTATTCTAAATAACCGATAATGTACCCGAACTATCCGAACCTGAACCGGAACCAAATGAGAATTGAATTTTCTAGGTATTTTTGTTGGGGTCAAAATCAGTCACGACGGAATCAATAGCTAAAAGTCCCGGAAAAAAGCATACAAGAAACTTTAGACTTTCTACGAAGATACGAAAATAGGGAAAACTCGTATCAAAGTATGAAATAGTTAAAAAAACCTTGTTGCGGTCAAAATCGGTTATGACAGAATCAACGACCAAAACTTTCTGTAAAGTTAAGAATAGGTTTTAGAAATACGAAAAAGCGTCGAGAAGAAAGCTAAGGACTTTCCGAACATATGAATTCTGCAAACTTAACAATCGTAATCTTGGAGATCAACGAAAAATCGAATAAAACGATCCGCGATCGAGGAAAACGAGAAACGATCAAAGACCAAACAATTGACCAGCTCGCCAACAGGCGAGCTGGCCGTGCATGACCAGCTCGCCTGTTGGCGAGCTGAACCGTCCAGTCCAGCTCGCCAAAAGCCGAGCTGGCCATCCCTGACCAGCTCGCCTGTTGGCGAGGTCAACCATGGAGTCCAGCTCGCCGGTTGGCGAGCTCAACCATGCAGTCCAGCTCGCCAACTTGCAAACTGGCCGTGCTCAACTAGCTCGCCTGTTGGCGAGCTGAACCATGCAGTCCATCTCACCAACAGGCGAGCTGGCCATCCTGACCAGCTCGCCTGTTGGCGAGCTGAACCAAACAAACTATTGCCCCTCGACTCGATCGTACTCTGAACCGTGATTGGAACATCTCTCATTTCGTCTCAATCCGTCTTACCGTTGTAGTTTTACGATTAAAACCGTAAAAGACTTGTTTTCTCGTAAAACCTCGAGTAAATCGTGTAAACCGGCAAAGGTTAAACAAAACACCGAACATTACCAAACTATACGATTAACTTGAGATATTTTATAAAAAATCGCGAAAGACTTGTTTTCTCGTAAAACCTCGAGTAAATCGTATAAAATGGCAACAGTTAAACGAAACACCGAACATTTCCAAACTATACAATTAACACAAGATGTTTTATAAGAACAGCATCGTATTCGGAAACGATCTCACCTAAAGTCGTAAAACGGTTAAATCGCAAAATGGCTCAAAAATTCCTAAAACGCGATAAATGCCTACTCACGACTTTAGACAAGATCCAACCCAAAGATATGATGACGGTTTACCCATTACTCGCAGGAATGGATAAATGTCAAGTTTGAAGACAAAAAAGAAGTTTTCCAAAGAAGAATGGAAAGATCGAGATAAATGGAAGATTTCTGCACGTATCAAAGCGGAAAAGGAAAGACAAACCGCCTAGAGAAGGAGCATATAAGCAGAAGGTCGAGGACACGAACAGGGGACGATTTTCAGAGCTCCCATCTCAGAACTTTTACAACTTTTCTAGACTTAGAATTCTCTGCACTTAGAAACTTAGGCTTTATTCTCGACAAGTTCAGTTTCTATGACTGGTACTCGATTACTAGACGAACTCGCCCAGACAATTCGATCTCTTGTCCAGCTCTATCAATTAAACTACGTTCGTCTTAGTCCTCGAAAGAGGTACGTAGACAGCCTTTCATAAGGTTCAGTCCGAAATCAAGCAAAAAAAAATTCTTATCTTTTTTGTCTTTTGTTTTCGAGCTGCGACTCAACTAGGTTTAGGGTTTTATGTTGCTAAAACTAGGTAACTCGCTGACGGCCCTTGCGGCCAAAGCCTTTGTAATATCTTGTAATATCTTGTAATGATCGCAACGCTCTTACGCGAATTCGAAATAAGATCTACTTTCTTTATAAATTCGTTTTATCATGTTTTTCCATATTTTACGCATTTATTTGGTTACTTGTCGTTGGCTCTTAGGGTTTTCCTAAGTTTCCTTATTTTACAGAAATCGACAATGCGAATTTCGGTTCCCACAGTTTGGCGCTAGAGGGAGGGGGGTCAGATTACTCTAACTCACTAAATCGAATCGCCTGATCAAAACGATGTCTGGATATATGAAAGACAAAGTCACAGCTCGCAAAAACGCTGGTAAAACAACTCCAGCAGCGACTATCCTATAACCAATGCTCACGCAAACACTGTAATAATTAACAAAATCGAAAACCTAATCGCGACTTTTTGCCACGGGAGGAGAAACAAAACAAGCTCGCGATTTATCTCTCTGATCACTAAGGACAACGATAAAATCTATCAAACCCCGTAATGTTTCTCTTATTTCCGAATTGGACAAATCTAATTATGTATGGACTGACCAAAAGACGTTTTCCGAGAACTTTTCGAAAAAATAAAACTTGCTCCTAGAAACCGCAGAATAAATCCTAGGTTACTCACGGAATAAACCCTAGGTTACACGCAGAAAAAACCCTAGGTTACTCGCGGAAAAAAACCCTAGGCTACTCGCAGAGTTGGTCGTACCGTCCAGCTTGCCAATATGGCGAGTTGGACGATACTATCCAGCTCGCAAAGACGGTGAGTTGGCCAAGCAACCCAGCTCGCCACCTCGGCAAACTGGTCTGTCTTTCTACTCACCCTCGAGGCACTGACTTTGCCCCGAGGGTCCTTACCATCCAGCTCGCCTCTTGGCGAGCTGGACGAGCTCAACCACCTCGTCTGTTGGCTAGCTGGACCGTTCAAACCAGCTCGCCAGTTAGCGAGCTGGCCGTGCTAAACCAGCTTGCCGTCTTGGCGAGCTGATCGACTTCTCACCTCGCCCTCGAGACACTGACTTTTCCCCGAGGGTCCTTACCATCAAGCTCGTCTATTGGCGAGCTGGCCGAGCTCAACCAGTTCGCCTGTTGGCGAGCTGGACCGTTCAAACCAGCTCGCCAATTGGCGAGCTGACCGTGCTAAACCAGCTCGCCGTCTTGACAAGCTAATCTGTCTTTCTCCTCTTCCTCGAAACACTGACTGTGCCCCGAGGGTCGGCACCATCCAACTCACAACCATGGTGAGGCTGATCGTACTCCAAACAATAATCCCACTGCTTTTCGTTTCGTCTCAATCAGAGTTTCCGTTGAGATTTTACGACGAAAACAAGTCGGCTCGACGAATCGGTAATGTACTCATCGAATCGCCACTGGGCGAGTTGGAAAAGCTCGACGGATCAAAACGTTTCTATCTCGAATGTCGATCAAAACGCTTTTCGTTTCATCCCAAACGGAGTAACCGTTGGAACTTTACGATAAAAAAATGCAAAAACTTGCTTTCTCATATAAGTTTGAATCGATCGTCTAAAACGCAACGGATGACACAACACCAAAGTTTCCTAAACTATACGAGAGATTTGAACTCTCTAAACACAATCCGGTTTACGTAATTCTGCCACGTTAAGTTGAAAACATCTAATTATAAACATGTGATGGATTTTTTAACAATATACGAAGCACACTTAGTAAGTTAAGTAAAACCAGCAGTACGAATAAACAAGAACATAAACTTTGATGCTGAAGTTCCTTCCTCACACCGATATTCTTGTTGGTATTTCGTCAAAAACCGACTCATACGAAAATAAGTCAAAATACGAAGAACGAAGAAGAGGCAGTCCCAAATCATCGATGAAACTAAGGTATGTCTGATTCGAATATTTTATAAGACTTTAATTTCTCGTAGGCAAGTAATGAAAACGTCTTGTAAACTGTCGTAAAACCTAGGGAACTTAGAATTTAGGAGGATAGTCTAGCATGCTAAGTCGTAGGAAAATTTTATCTATCTCAATCTATTGTTCTCTAACTTTTCAGGCATAACTCGCAAACCGATCCAATCTCTCGTACAGCCGAGAAACGATCACCACGCATTCGAGCGTACTCATCTCATTTCATAAAGAAAGAAGGAAATAGAGACACCGACGTCGTCTTAAAATCGACTTGTTTCTAGAAATTTTTGTAAAAAAGACATACTCCAAGTCATCATCAATCCACCATGGTCTCTAATCGACCCAGATTATCGATCATCCCAATCCCTCAAAAGAAATTCATTTGTTTTCTTTCGTCTAAAAAAAAGGGAGGGAGTAGATGCGTATACTATACTCGTATACTCCCATATTTCAAAAAATCATTTTTCCTCGCATCCAGAAAACACTTTCTATAAAGTAAACTCTCGCAAAAATAGGCGGAAAATATTTGGACAATGCGATGCCTCATCAAAATCATCCCAAAAGCAAACGACAATCTAAGATGCGTCTGAACGCTAAAGACTGATGCAAACTGTCTGGAAATAATGTCGAGGACAACACAGCATCTCTCATCGCAATCATGCGTTTAGAAAACCTCTGCCAAACTTCAGATTGAAACTCAATGATTTGCGGTAGTCGTATGAGAATCAAAAAATTATACGATAAATCTTTAAGGAATCAAAGCATTGCTCTCATTTTCCGTCAAACCAAGTGAGTCACGGAATAATATCAAGAACATTTTCAGCAAAAGAAAAATCGAGAACACAAGAAGCAGCAATAGGGAACACGTCCTTCCTGCTCGCCGACTGATCCTATTGCTGGTCAAGTGATCCTATTCCGCTCAAGAAACCCGCTAAAACGTTTCGCGACTAGATCTCGGTGAAACAACCTTAGGTAAAACTCTGTGAGTGACTCCAAGAAACTATCACCGAAGAATCAAAAACAAAGCGAAAAGGTTTCTCGAAAATCTGCAGAAACATTATTATCTCCATACGTCGCGTCAATTTACTAAATTCGTCGCCCGTTACTTATGCAAGATATCCTTCGTATAGTCGACGACCTTGACATACGAAGTAACTTTCGAAAGTAAAACATAACAGGTTTTGCGAAAAGTACTTTCCATATAGCAAAGCCATACGATCCGACATTAGACAACCAATCTAAAACTTTGTTTCCTCGTACCACGATTCGAAAGATCTCATTCTTTAGCCCTGCGGCTCATGGGCATCCGCTCTCATTCCTCTCGATTACATCTGAGAATGAAACCACCTCGCAACCGACTCCGCACGGGCTCTGCATCGAGCTTCTTAGGCTCTATCTCCCTCGGGTAAAGAAGAAACAACTTCCATACAAACAAAGGAAAGATTATACAAAACTTTCATCGTATAAATCAAACCTAAAAACGTTTTCTACGACCATGGACATACTTGGAATATCAATCTCGACAAACACTACTTATCCCTTGTCCGATCACCCTTCACTTCGATGCCGAGCTAGGTTACAGCATCCCCTTTAAAGGCGATCCAAACCGACTCTACCTTATTGATAGCACGAAAGTGTCATGGTCTAATTTACCAACTACGTCCTTGGCTACGCGGCTGAATACCACCCTAACGCCAGGCCAAAACATTCAACGGACAATGTAAACTTGTCGAAAATTGACTAAGCTCTACATTCTCACAATTCACTCTATTTCCGAAGCAAGTTGCTTACAAAATATGACGTGTAAGAAAAACTTGTAACAAAGCTCCTGAAGCCGTACGAGTTATCCTAAAAATATATGAAAAAGATCTCGGAAGGTCAACACTTCACAAAGCACTGTAAGTAAAGACGCTTCGTTTCAGGAACAAACTTACGCGACCCCTCAGTCCTAATTGCTCTAGCATGAATCAAACTACTTAACATCCAAACATGAACATAATTTTTGGCTGCGAATGTCCGCAAACAAACCAAAGTGTTCTTGCAAAGTGTTCAAATATCCTTCCCTAGGAACGGCACTGCAAGCACCAATAAAGTTCTCGGGGTTCACATGTGCGGAGATGATCCACTAGAAATGAAGGTTTCACAATAAAATGGTCTATCTTCTCGGAAAAATAAACATAGAAGACATTATACAATTCGAGATGACTTTCCTTTTCTTTCAATATGCAGGGATTTGGGGTTGCAGTAAAAGCAGAAGTAGCGAACTAAGAAGTGATTTATTTCTTATCTTAATGGTGATTCCATAGAGCGCAAGTGAATTGTGGGAGGAGCTAAGCAGAGTAACTCAGAGAACAAGAAGTTAACAGAGATGCTAGGAACAGTCTACAAGAGCTACTACACATTACATCATCATTTTGGAGAAGCTTCAGAGCTGAAGTAGTCCTGAAATAGATATGATCTAACAACCAAAAAAAAAACAAGATCCAGAGTTCTGGAATGGACTCAGTAGTGGAAAAACTGAGAAAAGTTTCAACAACCAAGATCATCAGCAGCAGCAGCAGCAACATGATCCAAAAAATCAGCTTCTTTAATTTCATGCAAAAGACCAGTCACTGATAGCTTCAATGAGACAAAGATATCAACAGTTTTTGTGCGCATGCTGATACTCCTGACACAAGCTTAGTAAGTGTTTTGTGGTATTGTTGTCTTATGTTTTTTATGGACCTATAAGAACTAAACAGTTATGTTGTGGAGTTACATTGCAGACAATAAAATATGGGTATAAGGTTACAAGAGATAACCCTTCTTGTAAAGCTTACTTTAGATGCTCGTGTTGGAGTAAGCTTGAAGTTAGCTTGAGAAAGAAGCAATCCTAATACTCATGGGAACAAGGTCTTTAGAGATAAGGATCAAGTTATGTTTAGGAGTTATCCAAGATATAAGTGTTTTACCATTGAGATTAGGATAAGTGTGGTGCTATATAAACCAATGTCGAGATTAAGGGCATGGTGTGAGCTGTGAGATTGTGATTGAGAGCTTAAGTTTTGTGCAAGTTTCTTAAGCAATAAGAAGAGTCAAGTTCTTATTAATCTTTGTGTTCATATCATTATCGTTTGAAGAACAATAATTGGTATTAGAGCTCAGATTCATGGGGGATCTAGTCGTGTCGAGTTCTAAACCTAAGGAAGGAGGATCTTCAATCAAGTGTCCTATCCTTACTACAACAAACTATGAAGTATGGGCCATGAGGATGAAGATTCTGTTCAAAGTACATGAGGTTTGGGAGATTATAGAAACTGAAGCGGTTGATGTTAAGAAAAATAGTATGGCGATGGCCTTACTATTCCAGGCTTACCGGAGACGCTCATACTTCAAGTTGGAGAACTTCATAATGCTAAGAAGGTCTGGGAGGCGATAAAAACTCGCCATGTTGGAGCAGAAAGAGTTAAGGAAGCAAGGTTGCAAACATTGATGGTTGATTTTGATCATCTTACGATGAAAGAAACATAGACAATATATAACTTTGCGGGAAAACTGGCGGAGATATCATCTAAATCAGCTGCTCTAGGAGAAGAGATAGAAGAATTTAAACTTGTTAAGAAGTTTCTCAAGAGCTTACCACGAAAAAAATACATACATATAGTGGCTGCTCTGGAACAAATTCTAGATCTTAAGACTACGAACTTTGAGGATATTGTTGGTCGCTAAAAGGCGTATGAAGATCGAGTAACTGACAAGGAAGAGACACAAGAAGATCAAAGCAAGTTATTGTATGCAACCAATGAGATGCAACTCTATGAAACACAACCAAATCGAGATCATAATAGTGAATATAGAGGCAGAAGCAGAGGAGCGTGGAAGATGTCGTGGAAGATACAATGGAGGAGCGTACAATGCCCCACGAGACTCATCGAGAATTACATGTTTCTGGTGTGATAAGGTTGGTCACTATGTTATGCAATTTCCTGATAGATTGTTAAAACTTCAAGAAGTGCAGGAGAATGAGCACAATGAGACACAAGAAGCGGATGATCTTATGATGCACGAGATTGTCTGCTTGAATGAGGGAAAAGTTGTACCAAGCAACTATGAAGTAAATAACAATGAGGATATTTGGTACCTCGACAACGGGGCGAGCAACCACATGAGCGGAGACAAATGTTACTTCTCGACCATTGATGACTCCATCACAGGAAAGCTGCGTTTTGGTGATGATTCTCGAATTGACATCAAAGAAAAAAGGACGATTGAGTTTACTGACCGGAATGGTGAAGCAAGGAAGATCACAGACGTCTATTTTATTTCAGAACTGAAGAGTAATATTATCATCAGTCTCGGGCAGGCAACAGAGTCCGGTTGTGATGTAAGAATGAAAGGAGAAGATCTTTTAATGCATGATCGTGATGGGAGATTAATTATCAAAGCAACAAGATCCAAAAACAGATTATATAAGGTACGCCTCGGATTAAAAGAAACATTGTGCTACCTCCCAAGACAAGATTCAAGTACATATTAATCAAGACACCATGAGGTCTATGATCAAGCGAGAATTAGTCACTGGTATACCAAACATCGAGTTTGAAGCAAAAGTGTGTGGGTCATGCTTACTTGGAAAGCAAGCACGACATCCATTCCCTAAGGCAACAAGTTACCGAGCTTCGAGTGCATTTGAACTTATCCATGGCGACATGTGTGGTCCAATTACGCCAAGTACGAGTGGAGGTAATCGATATATTCTTGTGCTTATTGACGATTTCTCCAGGTACATGTGGACATCATTGTTAAAGGAGAAAAGTGATGTCTTTAAGAGATTCAAAAACTTCAAAACAATGGTGGAGCAAGATACAAAGAGAAGAATTCAAACCTTCAGGACTAATAGAGGAGGTGAATTCACTTCACATGAGTTCAACACATACTGTAATGAAGAAGGAATTAAAAGACAATTAACATCTCCGTTCTGTCCATAGCAGAACGGAGTTGTTGAGCGACGATCGCACACTAATGGAGATGACACCGAGTATAATGAAGCATATGTCAGTACCTAACTATCTATGGGGCGAAGCAGTAAGACACTCCACCTATCTCTTAAATTTAATAGCAACAAGAATGATACAAGAACAAACACCTTACGAGGTTCTTTGTTAAAAGAAGCCTAATGTTAGTCACTTAAAGATATTTGGCTGCAGAGGATACGCAAAGGTGGAAGCTAAGTTGTTGAAGAAGTTGGATGATAGGTCACGTATTCTCGTCCACCTAGGAACAAAACCGGGTTCCAAGGCAAACCTAATGATGGATCCGCACAGAAGGTGGTTGTAAGCAGAGATGTAGTGTTTGACGAAGCAAAGGGCTGGAACTGGAGCTCAAAAATAACCGATCATAGTGGAGCCGGAAGCTTTAAGATCACGGCTGGAGTTTTTCGGAATCATGGCATACAAGAAACTGAACCTGATGGAATCAAAACAGAACAAAATGTTGCAGATGAAGAAGTTATAGCTCAAGAAGAAGAAGAAAATAGTGAAAGTGAAGAAGATCTCAATGAAACCGACGAACATGGTCAAGAAGGTCTAAGGAGATCAACGAGAATGGCTACCAAACCAAAGTATCTAGAAGACTATGTGTTGTATCTCGCAGAGTAATAAGGTGATCAATTACTTTTGTGCCTTAATAATGAGCCTGCAAGTTTTGAGGAAGCTAAGAAACATAAGGAATGGCTATGTGCGTGTGAAGCAGAGATCGACTCCATCACAAAAATTGATTCATGGGAACTTGTGGAGCTTCCTCCAGGAGAAAAAGCAACAGTTTTAAAGTGGATCTTCAAAATTAAAAGAAACTCTGACGGAAGCATCAACAAGTACAAATCACGATTGGTTGCAAAGAGTTATGTCAGAGATATGAAATAGATTACGAAGAAGTTTTCGCTCCTGGGGCTAGGATTGAAACCATACAGCTGCTTATCAATCTAGCTGCCACCAATGGTTGGGAAATACATCACCTTGATGTAAAAACTGCATTCTTGCACATAGATTTGAAGAAGACAGTCTATGTCATGCAACCAGAAGGTTTCAAAAGAAAAGGTAATGAGCAGAAGGTTTATAAACTCAAGAAAGTTTTGTATGGCTTGAAGCAAGCACCCAGGGCATGGAATGATAAACTAAACAAGATTCTGCTTAGCTTCGGGTTCACAAGGCGTCTCAAAGAGCCGTCAGTTTATAGAAAAGGAATAGGAGGAAAGCTGTTGGTCGTGGCGGTGTATGTTGATGACCTCTTTGTGACAGGAACATGTTTGAAAGCGATTACTGAGTTTAAAGGGGAGATGGCAAGCACGTTTGGTGACCTTGGGAGATTATCGTATTACCTTGGAATTGAGGTAACAAAAAACAGTGAGGAGTAACTCTAAACCAAAGTCGTTATGAATTGAAGATCTTAGAGGAACCAGGCATGATAGAATGCAATCCTGTACATATTCCCATGGAGACGGGCCTTAAGCTGGCAAAATCTGAGGAAGAAGATGAGATAGACGCAACGGGATACAGAAAAATCATTGGGTGTTTTCGATATCTCCTACATACATGACCTGATCTATCATATTTTGTGGGTGTTATGAGCAGATAAATGGCGAGTCCAAGAGCATCATACGTTACTGCAATCAAGCAGTGTTTAAGGTATCTAAAAGGGACTACTTCGTTTGGGATCACCTTTGAGAGATGGGGAAGGAATGCAACAAGACTGGTGGGTTATAGTGACTCTAGTCACAATGTGGATCCTGACGATGGCAGAAGCACGACGAGCACATTTTTTATCTAGGAAATAGCTCTATTACATGGTGCTCCATGAAGCAAGATATTGTTGCATTATCTTCCTGCGAAGTTGAGTTTATGGCAGGTACTGAGGCAGCAAGACAAGCTATTTGGTTCCAGGACCTACTTCAAGAGATCTTTGGAACACCACGTGAGAAAACTGTCATGCGAATTGAAAATAGATCGGCAATAGCACTTACTAGAAACCCAGTGTTCCACGGACGAAGCAGCACATTCATACGAGATTCCATTTTATAAGAGAGTGTGTGGAGAAAAGGATAATGGAAGTCGAGTACATACCCGGAAGTGAACAAAAGGCGGATATACTGACTAAAGCTCTTGGAAGGATCAAATATATAGAGATGCGAGAACTCATAGACGTGCATGATGTGATGGACAAGAACTCCAAGCTTAAAGGGGAGAATGTTGGAGTAAGCTTGAAGTTACCTTGAGAAAGAAGCAATCCTAATACTAATGGGAATAAAGTCTTTAGAGATAAGGATCAAGTTATGTTTAGGAGATCAAAGATATAAGTATTTTACCATTATGATTAGGATAAGTGTGGTGCTATATAAACCAATGTTGATATTAAGGGCATGGTGTGAGTTGTGAGATTGTGATTGAGAGCTTAAGTTTTGTGCAAGTTTCTTAAGCAATAAGAAGAGTCAAGTTCTTATTAATCTTTGTGTTCATATCATTATCGTTTGAAGAACAATAGTTCGTTTGCTTGTCTTCACAGACATTGAGTTTGATTTTCATTTGTAATCGTTTATCTCTACTTCTTCAACTATCTTATGATGATATTTCCTTATGTGATTGTTGTTGTCCAGGTCAAAACAGCATAGAGGATCCATCCGTACTGGTGTGCCTACATTCGAAGGGAAGCATAACTACTTTGGTCCAAACGCTTCTGAAAGGGATGTTACAAGCCAAGTTGGATCAAACACTGTTGCTTTCGATATGGTTCATGGTGAGCATATATTAGCTTTGGAGAAGAACGAAAGGGGAATGATGCAAAAGGTTTTGTTCATAAAATGGCATCTTCGTTAACTAAAGATTCAAAGTTTCCTGCTGCTCTTGCGGCTGCTACTAGGAAGTTTATTGGGCAGTTTAGAACATGAAGCTTTCTTTGAATGTTTTGTTTTGGTTTCTCATCCATCAATAATTTGATGGCCTTTTCTACTCTTTCTAATTGTAGCTGTTACTTGAGAAACTATTCAAATTGAAGTAAAAATCATAAGCATTCAAGAAATTTTAAATGTCATTTGTTTTAAATGGTTAGAAGAAAATTGATTCAACTGAAAGAATGAAGGGAAAAGATTTCTAAAAATATAGCCAGTGTATTATTACTTCGCTTGAAAGCAAGACATCCTTGACGTCTATTCATCTAAACATGTTTCTTAGAAACCAGTAATTCACATATTTTTATTAAACTTTAAACAAGCACTATAAGAACACACGAAGCCTAAAGATAAGATACATACACATACTGGCACATAGCTCTCTCATGATTTTAGTTACATTTCTTAACAGCCTTCGTAATTGCAGGTAGCACTAGAAGTGGAAAGTCCAGTAAATGAAAATAATTTAATAAATCCATTCAGTTTAGCAACAAGACTCCAAATTACGTTCTCCAAAATGTAATCACAATAGTTTACTGGATCTCTGCTTTAAAAAAAAAAAAAAAATGACAAGCTCAATAGAGATATTTGACATTTTTAAACAAACAAATCACTATAAAATAACTACAGTGAAACCTCTACAAATTAATAATGTTGGGACTACACTAAAATTTTATTTTTTTATTAATTTACAGAGATATTAATTTATAGATATACTAATTGAATCAAAAACTCAATTTGGGACTATAAAATTATATTAATTAGCTGCGTAACCCCCGCGCAAGCGCGGGGTCGAGATCTGTGTTTTTTTCGGTTGTTGGTTTAGTGGGTTATTCTAATAATACCAAAAAATGATGAAATAGAAAGAATGTATCAAGAGTGCAAAGTGAAAATATTGTATATATAATGTGTTAAATGTTATTTATATGCGAAATAAGGTTTATAGGAATAACTAAATTATAATATAGTTTTTAGTGTATAAAAATAGATGTATATATTGTTTTTTTATGTTGGAAATAGTTTTTATATCGGATGTCAAAACTTGATATAAATATTTATTTATAGTATTTATATTTGTACTAAACGATTTATCAATTTGAAAATAACTTTAATTTAAGTTAATATTTGTTGTTTGGGTTTCAATAGATAGGTTTGGATATGTTTTTTTGTAAGTTTGGATTTTGTTCATGAATAATGTAGTATTTTTATTTACGGCGTCATCGACTGTGGAAATCCATCCGCCGGAGTCTGATAAAAATGAAATTATAGTAACTATTAAAAATTGAAGAGAAATTACATAGTTATTTTATAAATAACAAAACTATTTTTTTATTTTATTTCACATACATAATTTTTTTAAATATATATTAGGAAATATGTTCTAACAGTAAAAAAATATATATATTAAGACATGATAGTGCCACGTGAGACTCGTTTTTTTTTTCTTGTTTTTTTGGCTGATCGTTTTTTGGTTTGAGTTCGTCAAATTTTAGGATTTTTCCACTATTTTGGGCTTTAAACAATAAGTCTAAAGGAAAAAAAAACATAAAAACATTAAAACTAAAAAGCCCATATGATAATAATCCAAACAAAAAAACTAAAATACATAATAGTTGCGTGGTTTGAACCCACACACTTGCAGACTTAATTAGATGTCTTATACCACTTTGATAAAGTGTATTCATTGTTCATAGTCATTTTAAAAAAAAACTATAAGCTTTTAAAATTTAAACACGCAGGATCCACAAACTTGCTGACGTGGACAGCTTTAGGAACCTTAAAAATGAACTATTATAATATAGATTTATAGAGATATTTAGTGTATATTAATTTATCGATTATTAATTTATAGAGGTTCTACTGTATACAAAACAAAATATACATCCAACCAAACAATCAAAACAATAGATGATCATAAATTAGTCTAAAGACAATTAAGTGTAAGGACTAAGTTGAACAAAGAAAAAGAATTAGTCTAATGACGACTTTAACACTCCAAGCACAATGAAAGTATATATAAAAAAATCATTCACATATGGTTTCATACAGACAATTTAACCAAATTTCTAAATCCACCAAAAACAAAACTCAATTTAACAAATATTAGAGACTAAAGTATCATATCTCGCGTGAAGTGCGGATTTTCCCAAGTATATATATATATATATAAGAAAGAGTGCACCAAAAAATATATATATATATATATAAGAAAGAGATCATTTGCGTACATATACTCTACGACAATAATTAAGTAAATGTCCTCTCTTTTCCTTCTCTATACCATCCCTAATCAAATAGGTTCATTTAGCCTTTGATGTCAAAAAAGAATCAAATAAGTTCATTTACATGTGTAAAATTTTGAATTAGACAAGTGATTTTGTTTTCTCCTGCCTATCTCTCATCCTTTACTCAACTTTTTGTTATATTTTCCCTTACTTTTATGTTCTCTCCTCTCAATTAAATAAAACTAGATTTTGACCTGCGCTTAAAAGCGCTGCAATTTTTTATGATTAAAATTTTATATAATTGGATTTTGTCATAATTTAAATAATATTTTGATATAAAATCAGTTCACCAAAATTTATGGTGATGATTGTTTTTCATTAGTTTTTAGTTTCAGTTTTTATTTTCAGATTTTGGATTTTGGTTTTTAGTTTTTAAGTTTCTACTTTTCATTTTCAGTTTTTGGTTTGGGTTTTTAATTTTTAAACCCGCTGAGTTAATTTGAAAAAATATTACCAACAAACAAATCTCAAATAATCGAACATCTAATTTAAAACTGAAAAGATGAAAAAAAATTAAAAAAAAAAATTGAAATAGTTTATTTTGTAAATAAACAAAGCAAAAAAATATAATATGTGTTTTCAACTTTTGGTTTTGGATTTTAGTTTTTAGATTTGGTTTTTGGTTTTGCTTTACATTATTTTCAACATCTCAAATAATCGAACATCTAATTTAAAACTGAAAAGATGAAAAAAAATTAAAAAAAAAAATTGAAATAGTTTATTTTGTAAATAAACAAAGCAAAAAATATAATATGTGTTTTCAACTTTTGGTTTTGGATTTTAGTTTTTAGATTTGGTTTTTGGTTTTGCTTTACATTTTTTTAATCAGTAAATTATTAAAGAAAAATAAAACAATAAATTATTTAAAAATTACCATTGAAATTTATCAAAACAAAGTGATTGTTATTTAAAATAAAAAAATATATTAACATGTTTTAAAGTACATGATTTAAATAAATGATTAATAATGAATAATTTTGTTTAGTTAAAAATATTAAATACCTTTTGGGTCTGAAAATAATAATTGATTTTTTGATCTTTTAAGGTGAAAATTTTATTCAATGTTTTTGGAGTTTTTTCTTAATACTAAGCGCAAAAACCAAACTATATAATTTGTTCAAAAAATAAAAGTAAGCCGAAAACTATATTCCATAAATAACCACTGATTTAATTTAAATATAATTAGTAGATTTCCATATTCCATATTTTGATGATATATATTCTTTTAGAACATTCCATATTTGTAGGAAAAATATGTATTTTTGGTATACACATAGATATCTGCCGTATTTTGAAAGTAGTTTACATTAAGGTCGTCTTTTTACATTAATTTTGTTGATTTAATTTAAGTAATACGATTCAATCAATTATATGACTTATATTATTTGTAATATTCTAGAAATAGTCTAAATTTAAATGACAACTTGTATCAGTAGATAAAAAGAATGACTCTATTTTAATATAGTAGATATATTCTATGTTTTACTTCAGTCTCTGATTATTATGACAAACTCTACTAATTCAAATCTAACTCACTTAGAATTTTCACCATATATTCCATCGGTGATTTAAAATAGGAATCCGGTGATTTCAACGACACCGCAAAGTTGATTTCCTCAACAAGTGATATATAAATGCAAGATACTAGCTCGATTATTTCTTAGCAAGACTGCCGCCAGCTTCAAATCCGAATCACGATTCGTTTTCAATTCCTAATCACAATTCTTATTTTTTGCCTCTATTCTCCAGAAATGTAACTGAAAGACTTCTAGGACACTAAAATACCATAAAGACTCAAAAAATACTACTTGATAACAAAGGTTAGAATGCGTTAAAAATGCAGCACATCATTGTGAAAGGACTTTGCTTCTGTTCACTGTTCGCTACATATTACCCGCTAGATTTTGTTGATCGTGGTATTCATCCTCTCTTTACATATATAATATGTCTGAAAGATATGAATCAACAAGAAATCAAAGAGTTGGATATGCCATGGCGGATCACCTTTCTGTTGAAACATCTGGAGCTGATGGTAATACTACCCTCAGCTCAACGAGTTGCCGTACAGCTTGTTATTTGTATAAGTGCCAAGTGGCATTCAAAACAAATGAAATTTCAACTTTCACATGTGTAAACCAATGAATTACATATGAACATGCAGGACATGGTCTAACGAAAATGACTTTTTTTTTCTTTTTTCTTTTTTTTTTGGGTCTGTGGGCTCTTTAATGATGGGTTATCTAAAGATTGGTTGCTTTTCCCGAGGAGGGGGATAGAGCGAGAGATCGAGGATTCAGCTATTCAGGATCGTCTTTGGTCTGTAAAGCGGACAAACCAAAGAATCAGACAGAGCTGGTGTTATGGGAAAAGTCAGAGACTTTGGAGCAGAGGAACATGTCCCCTCGAACATACTCCACGCAGTGACCGCCATAGGCATCTGCCTTAGTGCCATTTACTTGAACTTCGCTCTTGTTCTCTTCTCCCTCATCTTCCTTCCACCTTCTCTCTCCCTTTTGTATATACATACATACATCCTCTGTTTCTATTTCTGTCTCTTCCAAAGAAAACTCTTTTAAGAAAATCCTCTGTTTTTTTCCAGGGTATTGGGCCTGCTCTCTCTGTTTATCTTCATCCCTATAGATGATCGTAGCAAATACGGTCTTAAGCTTGCTAGGTACTTCTTTCTCTCAAACCGTTTTTTGCCATCAACTTCATCTTTTCTTTTGTTTCGTTTACAGGTACATATGTAAGCACGCGTCTAGTTACTTCCCCGTTACTCTGCATGTCGAGGATTACGAAGCTTTCCGGCCTGATCGCTCCTATGGTCTGTCATAATCTTCTCTTTTTTTGAGATGGGTTTTTTTTTTTTGTGAAAGCGTTGACTTTTAAAAACGTGCAAGTACAGTTTTTGGTTATGAACCACATTCGGTGTGGCCCATTGGAGCTGTTGCACTTGTTGATCTTACAGGGTTTATGCCACTTCCTAACATCAAACTTCTTGCAAGCGATGCTGTGAGTTTATGTTGCTCAATACTTAATGCCTTTTTAATTGTGTGTCCTTTACATTTTCCCCTGTAACTTTATTGTTTTTGTTAGATATTCTACACACCGTTTCTGAGGCACATGTGGGCATGGTTAGGGCTTGCCCCTGCTTCTAGAAAGAGTTTCTCTTCCCTTTTGGAGTCTGGCTATAGTTGTATCCTTGTACCTGGTGGTGTGCAGGAAACGTTTCACTTGCAACATGATGTTGAGGTAGCTAACTTAGTAGGATTTACATGTGCTTTGATGAAATCATATATTTATTTGGGTTACTTAGAAAGTTACAAGTATTGGAAAGTGTAACACTTGAGACCTGCTGTTTATAACTTGTGATCTCCTGCAACATTCTGTTTAGTTATTTATTGAAAACTGTGTTCTCACATTGCAGAACATCTTCCTTTCATCAAGAAGAGGATTTGTGCGCATCGCCATGGAACAAGGGTCTCCTCTCGTTCCAGTTTTCTGTTTTGGTCAGGTAAGGGTGGAAAGTGTTGCTCACAAAAATAGTGTTGTGCTCTGTGTAACTGAAACTCTCATCAAACTTGATCCTTGTTTCTTCTGCAGTCCCGTGCGTACAAGTGGTGGAAGCCAGATTGTAACCTTTATTTTAAGCTAGCAAGAGCGATCAGGTTTACTCCAATCTGTTTCTGGGGAGTTTTGGGGTAAGAGTATATCTCGTTGTGTTACATTTTGCATATAAAATCTTGAAAGACGTAAAGACTAACTAACAAACATGTATGTCGTTTGGTTTTGTAGATCCCCAATACCATATAGGCACCCTATTCATGTGGTGGTTGGTAAACCAATAGAAGTTACAAAATCGTTGCAGCCAACTGATGAAGAGGTTAGTTCATCTTCTTCTTCTTGATATGGATGGAATCAGGAGCTGCAATTTTGGTGCTGTGTAGAATGCTTCTTGATATGGAATCAGGACTTGCAAAATCGTTGCAGCCAACTGACTTATGGATGGTGTGTGTTTTTTGTTGCATTTCAGATTGCTAAGTTGCATGGCCAGTTTGTGGAAGCGCTTAAGGATTTGTTTGAGAGGCACAAAGCCGGAGCAGGCTACTCTGACCTGCAATTGAACATTCTTTAAATAATATTCTGAAAATGGAAAATTGTTATCTCATGTTTATCCTTAATGATTGAAAAAAACAAATTAAAAGAAAAAACAAATTCATAGACAATGTAAACAAGTTATAATGTTTGATGCAATTAGGCTTTATACAGTTCCTGAGGTTCTATTAGGAACTCTTTTATAGATTCGTTGTAGAAGCTAGAAACGTAACTTCCAAGCTTCAGTCCGTTTCTACTACAAGAGCTGGTACAAGGGTATGAGTGCAATACTCAGATTGCATCAAGTACAACCAAAGTGCGCTCTGCGTCTGCGTCTACCTCATCATCCCAATCATTTACATCAACACCCTCAAGAGGAGCCACTTTAGAGTTTGGTAGACCAGTGGCAACCACAAGGAATGTAAATCAGCCTAAATGGCATTCTACTTCTTCTCTGATTCCTTCTTTTTCAGGCCGTTCACGTACACCAGCAAGTCCGAAGTCTGGAAAAAAAAATTGTCAAATGCTTCGGGTCAAATTGCTAACAATCACTTAAACATTCTCTTGTCACAATATTAATGTTCTTGAAGTGTTTCTTGTATTGCGGAAATGAAGTATACAATAGGTTGTAGCTTAGCTCATGATTAGTCTGACTTTGAAACGTCTATAAAGCAACCTAATGTTTGTTTTAGGGCCTACCTAACAATGTAATTATTGTAAGAAAAACCTAATCTCCTTTAGAACGTCGACAAAGCAACCTAATGTTTGGTTTAGGGCCTACCTGACAATGTAATTACGATAAGAAAACCTAATATTCTTGACTAATTTGCGTCACAATTCTTCACTTTACAGTTTTACACACTTTTTTGGAAAAAGGTGGGTCTGGTTTATTTTGACTCGTAATGGTTATTGGTTTCTAACAATGCATCCACTATAAAAGCGTTATAGATATAGATAACAAAGCAAGTACTAAACTGAACCCAATCATGTTATGTAGAAGAAAATAAATACAATATTTTACACTCTTCATTGTGGTTGTAGTAGTTGTATCAAATTACGCAATCCAAAATTCTATATAAATACCAGTAAAGAGTATAAATAACGGGAACCAGCTTTCTTTTGATGGGGCCGGTTAAGAAAAGGTACAAGTGTACCGGGTTTTAAAAGACTTGTTCTCTAACGTCCCTTAGGATTCATGATCTGAGAAAACACAGCACTTGGAGTGAGTCCATCTGAATCTTCACTAGCCAAACTCCGACCACCAATACTCATGTCTATTCCACTGCTCCTCGAGCCAGTCACGTTCCCTTCATACACATCAGAGCCCTTGTCGTTGCTCTTCCCTTTACAGCCATCACCATCGTACTTAATCTCATCCATGTCCATCTCACTGCCTATCCCCTTCCCACTCTCTTCCGCGCTTTCCTGAAGCTGCAACGCAAACTCCAAGTTCCACATAACATCTCCCATGGACGGTCTCTCAATGCCCTGGTCTAACACACACTTCATCGCGGTTTCAGCAAACTTCTTGAAGCATTCCGGTGTGATCTTGCCCTTGAGATACGGATCAACGATCTGATCAAGCATGCCTTTCTTGTAGCAGTATGGTGCCCACTCAGCTAAGCTCACTTGTTCTTTCGCCAGTGTCGGGTTCAAGGCAGGCCTTGCGCATAAGGCATCAAAGAGAACAACACCAAAGGAGTAGACATCGGATTTATCAGTCAGTTGTTGCCTTCTGAAGTACTCTGGATCGAGATAACCGAAACTTCCTTTCACGACAGTGCTTACGTGTGTGTGGTCAAGTGTAGGACCAGTCTTTGACAAACCGAAGTCAGAGACCTTAGCCACCCATTTCTCATCAAGCAGAATGTTTGTCGTCTTCACATCTCTGTGGATGATCGTGTGCTTTGCACCAGTGTGTAGATAATGCAACCCTCTGGCTGCTCCTATGCATATCTCAAGACGTTGCTTCCAAGGAAGAGGAGAGTTTTGAGTCTTGTAGAGATGCTCTCTCATTGTCCCATGAGCCATGTAATCATACACTAGGATCATCTCACAATTCTCTTCACAGTATCCAATCAAAGACACGAGGTGACGGTGTCTTAGCTTCGAAAGCATCTCAATCTCTGTCTGAAACTCATGTACACCTTGCTCAGACATCGGGTTACCTCTCTTGATTGCTACCTTTGTAGTTCCACCATCAATCTCTCCTCTGTACACCTTGCCGAAACCTCCAACACCAAGCACCCTAGACTCATCAAAGTTCTCAGAAAAAGAGAAGTGACGACAAAGGTTTGAAGGAAGAGACGAGGCATAGATTCCTGTAGTATTCGTCTTCCCCGAGCCACCAGAATGTGAGTTGCCATAAAGAGACAGTGGAAGCCATCCTGATGTTGCATCACTTGGAGGCTGTAAATCACCAGCCTTACGTCTTCGGTAAGCAACCAATGCACATAAACCAACAATAAGCCCAAGAACAGCTGCACCACTGACTATACCTGCAACAATAGCTGTATGGTTCTTGGACTGAGCACGCGGGCGTCGGACTCTGGATGGATCTGCAGTCACTTGTGGACCAGGTATAGGATTAGGACCAGCAAGATTACCATCAGAACCATTCATCTTGAAAATCTCAACTCCATTAAGAATAGCATCATAGTACTCAGGCTTTTCCCTCGTGTATGGATGAAGAGCAAGCCACAGATCCTGCTGTCCCTTACCATAAGGAGGATTCACAACGTAATCTTTAGGTCTAGGAATCCCATTTCCACCTGTCCAGCCAGCAACATCAGCTTCAAGCTCAGCTGTTTGGTTGTTGAGGTAGATTGAAAACACACGTTGGTTGATCTTAGTGATGTTGGGAAGAACCTCACAGAAATGAAGTCTAACAAGATAAGTAAACCCATAGTCAATGCTGAAAATCCAAGTAAGGTTGGAGTTGAGGTTGAGTTGAGCTGTAGGGGTCATCGACCTAGCTGTGGAATAAACATCAACAGGAGCAGTGTATGTAGGCGTGCCTGTAGGATACTTAACGGTGATGTTGGGATCAAGAGTCTCTGTGACACCAGCCCCCGCACCAAAAATGTATGGCGAGTCATCATACCAAGACCTGTAAAGACCTGTATCTTCAGAAGGCGAGATATCATTTCCTCCTACATTGAGCCTGTATACATTCTCAAGAGCGGTGCTGTTATCTATAGTGACTGCACTAGAAGAGCCCACAATCGCCAAAGTCCCATCTGTGTTGCTATAAAGATCAGGCATTGAAGTCACCTCAATACCATTCACAAAGGCATAAGCCTTAGGTGTTGATTCAGGTGTGAAAGTCATGTTCAATGTCCCAGCTTCTACATTAACAACAAACTCTTTAACGATGGAAGAGTAAGTCAGTGCCTGTGCGGTTTGAGCAGCGCTGAAGTTCTTGAGGAGAGTGTAGGGACCGGAGGTGACAGTGAAGAGGGAGTTGGTGGCGTTGAGGCCGTCGTATGAGTTGGGGTGGAAGTAGAGACGCACGAACTTACGACCTGCTGCAACGGAGAAGGAGTAAGTGAAGGGAGATCGGAAGATTCTAGCGGTCATGTAAGGAACCTCCGGGACTGAAGGATCTTGTGTCGCGGCGGGAGAAGTTTTGGAGTCTCCGGAGGAAGACAAGAACTTGGATTTGACATCAGGGATCCATGTACGGTTATCTGTGTCAGTTTGGTCGGAAGAGCCACCGCAGTTCAAGAAAATCTTGTCGGTGCGAGTGTAATCAGCGGCTGAGATTAAAGAAGATGAGGCCAAGAGCAGGAGGAGGAGAAGGGAGAGACATGATCGTCTCTCCGTGAGCTTCATCGATCAGAGTAGCTTTCTTCTCGATCTATGAGACAAAAATCAAACGGAAACTTTACAGATCTAAAAATGGAAAGTTGTACTATAAAGAAACTAATTCCGACAAAGAGTGGAACTGGATATGGTTTCAGTAGTAGGAGAGTGGAGTTTAAACGTACCTTGAGAATCGGTGAAGAAACCTAGCAAGATTTGGAGAAGACAGAGATATTTTGGAAGGGAGAGGAGTTGGTGAACCAACAGAGAATTAATTTCAAGAAAAGAGATAGTGGAGGTAAGTATGTTTTACACGACAAAAACGGACAGCGTTGTTGTCTTCCTCAACGCGTTAACGCTTAATTGAGATTAAATTAATTTTGATTTATCTCTTTCGTTTAGAGGCCAGTGTCAAGTTGAAGCCGGCTCGATAAAGTAGATTGAAGTGACGACAATGCCCATAGGGTGGTAACGGCTGTTATTGTTGCATACCCAACCGTACAAGGATAATGTTGATTTGGTATAAGGTTGACAGTTCGTTTGTGTATAAAAAGCAAGAGACAATTGGTGTAATGTACCTAACAAAGATCCAAATTGGCCGAATGTCCACGGTTTTGGATAATCCAAAAATGAGTAACCTTTTGACACTGTGCGGACGAAAATGCCCTCTTACTTTATCAAAAACATGTAACTCTAGATTTAGCGGATACACATTATGTTAACTAAACACTAAGAGATATTTATCAATTTTAACATGATATAAAAATTGTTAGCAAATTGACAAAATTTTAACATGCTACAAATTTTGTTATCGAGTTACGTCTATTTATTAGCGTGTTAAATAAATCGCTAACAAACAGGTTAGCATGTTAACAATTCTATTATCATAAAAATACATATATTAACTGCTAATCAATTATCTATCAAATAGCTGTAATCCTATTTGTAACAGCTAACACTCTATGTATCGGTTACAAATTCATTAAAATATAATAATAACGGGTAAATAATAAAATAGCTGCTAACTTACATATTATCCAAATAAAAGAATGTATATTTCAAGATTTGAAATTAGAAATAATAGAATTAGTGTGAGATAACAACATTAGCAATGTGGGTGTCAAAAGAATCAGAGTAAAAAATAGAGATTTATGATGAAAAAATGAAAACGTAAACATATCATGTGTGAGAGATAAAGAGGTTAGAAGATAGGGAAGAGAAGAGAGAGAGAATGAGATAGGGGTATAATGGTCAGACAAAATAGTTTATATTTTGGAAGGATAGATTGCAAATATGAGGTGTATTTAAGGACAATCCCACCAATTTCTGAAAAAGCAAAGAGAATTTTAAAACGCATGTTTTTTCTTCTTCGGTATGCGGTGACGAGCGACGATGACCCATCATGGCCGAGCTGCCCCTCTCATTGTCTCATTGTAAAGCGAAAACTGGGTCCCGTTTTTGTTTAGGTTACGTAATCATAGGCCATTTCGATTACTGTCCTCGTGTGGGCCTGTATATAAATAGGCCTCATCTAACCTTATTGAATATGAAAAGGTTGCACTCTCTCTATGAATTGTAACACTGGTTGTTTCAAAGCTCCAATATATTCAGGGAAAATGGCGAAAAGCATCAACATTTCAGAGATAAATCAAATTATATGTGACAGCCCATAACAAATAGAAAGGAAACTACAAAACTGAACGCCTTGGTACACAAGTTACACAAAATATGAAACTAAAGAGTAGCAAAACAAAACACAACATGTTCTGGTTGGGAGACTCAAGTACAAAATGTAATATTCTTCAACTTAGAAAAAGAAAATTAAAGCTTTGCGTATACATTAAAACCTTTCTGTATCTGTCTTGTCTTTCTTTGCAGGAATCTGTATCCAAAAGTGGTTATGACTCTTTTTAAGTAATAGTTTATCCATCCACACACAACTATTCTAGTCGTCCCAGTCTTCCCAGCCATCTCGGTTTGAAGCTCTCGCGGTTAATCCGTTGGCAGAGATCCTGGCACTGTTTGCTGCACCACCAGGGGATTTCACAGCATTATTCTCATCCCAATCATCATCCCATCCCTCATCCCAGTCCGCTGTCTCCACGTCGTGAACACTTTCTACGCCTGGCCCTCCGCTCATTTCTAGCTCACGGTAAGGCACTCCATTGTCTGCACGGCGATTCTTCCGGCACAGACACAATCCCCAAGCTCCACCAAAAATGATGACAGATACTATTAAGAAGTAGGCGCCGTTAATGGGGGTCACTAGCTTTTCATATGAAGGAAGGTGGATGGATAAGGTTTTTTCTTCTGGTGAGTACATGTGAAGCACACACTCTCCCAACCCTGCGTCCAGTATGATTTTGTTTGTGTCTCCACTAATGGATATGTTCACCTGTGCATAGAGAGAGAGAGAGAGAGTCAACATTTTCTGTCAAATAAGTGAAAAAGGTCGATTACTAGAGTAATACATGCATTGTATCATCAAAGAGCACAAAGTAGTTCAGACTTCCAGAGATATACATGTCTAAGGTAACGTTTTTTTCAATGGAATGAGAACAGAAACACATCGAGCACGTACCCTTTGACTCTGGTGTTTTGTCAGTGTCAGATATGGTGAAGAGTTAACTGGAAGAACAATTTTAGCTATTAAAGGTTCTTCACCTTCATTCTGAACTAGAATCCACCATTTCGAAGAATCTGCAATTAATAAACACAAGTTAGTAATGAAAATTCTTCCAATTTAAGTAAAAACCTACTGGAGAAAACAGAACAGATGAAGCAGAGACCTTACTAATTGTAAGGGTATATAGCTATAGTTTGTAAACATGTTTCATGTCGCCGAGATCACACTCATATACAAAGTAACACAACACACTAATCTTAAACATCTAGTAATTAGGGACTTTGAGTTAGCAAGAGACGTCATAATAACCTAAAGCATTTGCTACTTTAGTCCTTAACAAGACGAGTTTTGATAAGGAGCACCATAGCCAACAAGTATTTACAGCTTGTCCAAGTCTTTCCAGGCTGCAGGAAAAACCTGCTATATTGCTTTTACTGAAGAAGCTAAGACAACTAAGTTGAAACCAATAGTTTTGTGCTTCCATGTACTAGTTCTAAAACGGCCATACACTTGCAGTTTTCCATTCCACAAATTTGACAGTCTCAAAGCTCAGAACTTTGAATGCTATACTAACAGCTGGTTCTACAGAATCAAAGAAACAAAGAAGCCACGAAAGTACCTTTGTCGATGCTCAAAGTGCACGCCACCAATGAATTCTCAGTTGTACATATATTAGACTTCCCTGTACATGTCTCAGTAACGGCAGACTCTGAGCTTCCCTTGGAGTCATCCACCTTCTCAGGATCTTCTTTAGGCGGAGGCGGGTTTCCCGTCTCCCCCACCTTCCCATTCGGACTCTTGGGAGGTGGCTCCAATTTAGCAGGTAACTTTCCGTTATCCTGGCTCTCCGTTTGGTTAGCTGGAGGTGGGCTTATGGCCTCCGTTGCATTTGACACAACTGGCACATTCTTCTCTCCTTCAGCTTGCAGCTGCGGTGGTGGTGGTGGTGGTGGTGGTGGACTCGCAGAATCAAGCTCCTTAGGATCAGGACTCGTGGAGTTAGTAGTTGGCAGTGAAGAGGTTGCATTGGCTTTTACATCTCCAATGGGTGTAACATTAGGTAATGGAGGACTCTAAAGCAGAAACAAATGAAACACATTTAACACTAGAGATCAGAGGAAAGAAATCGATTAAGGGAGTAAAAAGGAGCGACTTACTTGTGTAACGGTTGAATTCGAATCAACTTTGGGAGGCTGTTCATCTACTAACCCCCGAGATGATGAAGCATTGGAGACGAACAGAATCAATAGAAGAAGAAGTGACAAGACCCAACTTCTATCCATCGCAGACACCAAGGTCAATTTATGACGACTCGATCGCTTGATTTCTAAGAAATTGATTCGATCTCGGGTTTGAAATTCCGCGCATTCTTCAGTAGGATCGCATCACAGATTCGAAGATCAGATTCAGGCGATTTGCTAATCGCCGCCACACGCTAAAGGATCTCAGAGATTATTGATCGACGAACGTGGTGGTTCGAGTTGGTCGTCAGTCTGAAACCGGATCAAATCGCGTAGACAAGTTGAGTTTGACGAGTGTCACCGGGTTAATACTTTACCCGAAAGCCCATTTGTTGTTTCATATATGTTTCTAAGGCCCATGTTTCTCGTTTCGTTTTAAAACGTTTCTTTCAATCAGAACCAAAAAAAAAAAAACACGGATCATGTCATACGAAATTTTTGCATTAGTTAACAATATTATCAAATTCTTATGAATTTTTGACCATTTTCGATTCAACACAAAAATTGAAGGAAATTGTGAATTTAGTTGGAAACGAAAACTATTAAGCTCTTTTGATAACTTAATGGGCTGAGAAGCGTTGCAGCATGAATCCACTCATACAAACCAGTCACATATAGATGTGTTTGGAAAGTGAGTGAGTTATCTATCTTATTAAATCAAAAACATTAGGTTTGATCTAAATTTATTTTGTAAGTTTTTAAATTAAATACATCTTTTTCTTTTATTGTTAATCTACATTAAATTATAATATTTATTTATTTATATTACTATCTATGTTTCAAAACAATATATATATATCCTTATACTATTATCTATGTTTCCAAACAATAACAATATACTCATTTCTTTATACTACTATTTCCAAATAACAATAAAATTAATCTTATCTCCAAACATTACAAAATATGAAATCTCACTCTTTTTAATAGTTTTTTTACAATTTTCTTTCAAATTATTTAGATAAAATTAAAAATTTAAATAATATATAAAACAACAAAAATATACGTGTATAGCTTTAAATGTTACATATCAGTTATCCATCGGTTTAATCGGCCAGTCTCGGGTTTTAGTAATTTTTTTAAATATGGATATTTTTAAAAATCAAAATTGAATTAGATCACCGATTTAACTGTGGGTCGGGTTAAGTTATTTATGAAATGCAAAAATATTTAAAATACATAAATTCTTTCAAATTACCAAAATATTTGTTAAGTTATTTATGAAATTTTTCATCATAAAATATTCTTCACCTGTAAAGTTATGACCAAAGTTAAGTTTGAATTTGACATAACCTATAAAATAAAAGTCAAGGCCGAAAATTCTAAAAGTTTGTATATTTTTAAAAAAATATTGGATAATTATTAACATCAAAAATAATTAAACACCAACCTTTTATTTTTAACACAAAAAGTTAGGTTTGAATTTAATTTTGCACTTTGAACAAACATACAAAATTAGTGTTTTCACTGCACGGTTACATCTACATAATACATTGTTTGACATTATTAATAAAAAAAATAGTTTTGATATTATTCTTTAAATATAAAATCGAATTGGGTAAACTCGAAACTATATAAAACTAAATTATATAATATACATCTAAAAAATAAAATTTGCGCGGATGCGCGGATCATGATCTAATATACGTATTAAATGAAACTAATATAAAAACATTAAACAAAAAAAAAACAAAATGTCATGGCACGATTGAGTTCAAGCCCTAATGTGCATATTTATTTCCTTAAAGTCTCTAGAATCCAAACCAGTGTTTTCGTTCCTACATCTGTCTACCGCCGCTTCTCTTTTGTTGACATCTAAGACCATGATTATCCTAGCACCATAATAAAAGGTGCTTAGGAATATAATATTAATAGTTGGGGATTTTTTTGGGGTGAGTAACTTCTCTAAGCATTTTGTTAATTGTCCTCTTTCATTGCAAGGTTCTTAATTCATGGTTCTTAAGAATTTTTGCCTTTTTTTAAAGTTTAAATTTATTTATTAAATAAAATATATTACATGATAACATTTAAAACATAAATTTGAAAAAAAAACATAAAAACAAAGATTCATAAAATAAACGAGAATTATTTGAAAGAAGCATCGGAGATCAGTTGTTGCTCCCATCACGTCTAAATTTGTGTCATACATGTTCAACCAAATCATGTTTGAGTTGTTCATGCATTCGTTTATCACGAATTTTTGTTCGAGCGGCCATCATACTTCCGATATTAGTTGGAATATCAGTAGAATATGTTAGATCGACATGTGAAGTTCTGGTGTCTTCTCCTTGTTGGAACTCTTCAACATCAAATTGAGTGTATCCATCTCGTTCGTCTTCGACTATCATATTATGAAGTATGATACATGCTCTCATAATCTTCCCAATTTTAGCTTTATCCCAAAACAGCGCGGGATTTTTAACAATGGCAAACCGAGCTTGCAAGACCCCAAAAGCACGTTCGACATCTTTTCGGACAGCTTCTTGACATTGAGCAAATAAAGCTGCTTTCGGTTCTTGTGGTAGTGGAATAGATTGGATAAATGTTTCCCATTTCGGATAAATAACATCGGTGAGATAGTAAGCCATATGATCTTCCATTGACGAAGAAAGTCACTTCAGGAGCTTGACCTTTTTATTGTGTCATCAAAAACAGGTGAGCGATCAAGAACATTGATATCGTTTAAAGTACCTGGAGCTCCAAAAAACGCATGCCATATCTAGAGATCATACGAAGCAACCGCCTCTAAAACGATCGTCGGTTTACCCGAACAGCAACTATATTGCCCTTTCCAAGTGGTGGGACAATTCTTCCATTTCCAATGCATACAATCGATGCTTCCTATCATCCCGGGAAATCCACGACGCTCTCCAATATCAAGTAGACATTGAAGGTCAGCCGGTGTTGGTCTTCTTAGGTACTCATCACCGAATAAAGCTACTACGCCTTCCAAAAAATTTTCTAGACATAACCGAGTTGTTGAGTCACCGAGCCAGAGGTACTCGTCGACCGCATCAACCGCCGAACCATATGCCAAAACACGAATGGCCGCAGTACACTTTTGAAGGGGAGAGAGACTGTTCCTTCCGAGACCATATGTTGTTTGCCGAAAGTATTGAACTTCGCTGGAATTTCGATCAACGATGCGCATAAACAACGGCTTCTTCATTCTAAAACGTCGTCGGAATAAATTTGCAGGATACGTCGGGGTTTCACTGAAATAATCATTCCACAACTGAATGTGCCCTTGTTCACTGTTTCTTTCGATATAAGCCCGTGGTCTTCTTTGTCTCCTTGGTGCTTCTACATGACCAATTGCTAAATTCTCTAAGGTTTGTACCATCAGTTGATCAAAATATTGATCAATATATTGATCAAAATATTGGTTATCATCAGATTCTTCGAAATTGTTTTCAGAAGATGATGCCATTATTTAAGAGATTTGAAATTTGGTTTGGATTGATAAGATAAAAGAAACATGTTTGGTAAGAAAGAAGTAACATATTTGCATTAGAGTTTAGAACTAATGAAAAACAAAAGATGAAAAACTAGAAAGATATGAAATACATGATATAAGAAAGAAGAAAGAGGTTTGGATACTCGTAATGAAAACACAAGTAACAAATATATATACTTGTTCCTGCCATTACAATATTGAGTCTGTGACTCTACAATTCTCAATCCGTGATCACACATTGAGAAAATATTGAGTCTTGTGACTCTACAATGCATTACACTGCTTCAATCCGTGAAAAAGAAAACACACACACTGACACTACAATGCTCACTCACGGACTAACAAACTGACACTACACATGCTCACTCACGGACTAACAAACTGACACTACACATACAGAGAAGAAAAACACTTGATCAATAATTATACATAGCTAAGCACTTGATCAAGACCAAACCCAAGGCACTACACATGCTCAAACCAAACCTAAGCTTCATGTTGTTGCTCAATATGGTAGCGGGGACACTCACTACTATCAGTGCTACGTATTGGATTCATTTTAAACGAAACTTTTTACGTGGCTTTGATGGTAGTGAGTGGTCCCATTACCGTATTAGAAGAAGAAGACATAACGCTTAACTTGTAACTCGAGCACTTCTTGTCTGCTTCACCTGCAAAAGAGAAAAACCTGTAGATTAATATTAATACAAGAGAACTAAACATTATACATAGCTAAGCAAAGAACATGACAATAAGCAACTACAACATCAATAATTAAACATAACAAGTACTTTAGACTAGGCGGGGTACAACTCAGCAATGAGATTCATCTTTAGACTTTCTTCATGCTGAAGGAGTGGCTCTGTTTTAGCCAGAAGGCGGTCAAGTAAACCTAACTTCGACAGCCTTTCTTTCCTACTAAATTCCTCTTGTTTTATGGTCCAAATACGCTCAATCCTCTCAATATCCGCTAACCCCTTCCCCTCTTCCATTGCCACTGCCTTCTTACCACTGCGCTTGGCAGCCTTAACACCAGGAGGCCGCTCAACTGTGTCATTAGTAGCGTGAGATGTTGAGGATTGAGCACCGTCCTCAACTCTTCTCTTTTTAGAGGTTTTCCCGGTTGATAGAGCGCACCACTTCTGGTAAAAACGAAGCTCCCTCCACGCATGTTCTAACTTAAAATCTTTTTTGTAGTTGTTAGAAAAAATAACGTAAGCATGCGAGAGAGTATCACTCTCATTTCGGCCAGAAGTTTGCTGTCTTGTTGCGGCCTCATAGGCTCCACAGAACTTGCTGACACCATCATTGATCTTCTGCCACCGATTCTTGTAGTGCATTGGGTTTCTTCTTTCACAGCCTGCCACTTTCGGACTAGCAGCAAAGTAGTCAGCTACTCTCTGCCAGAAGTTAGTAGCCTTTTGTTCGTTTCCAAGAACAGTATCTTTGCTGGTGTTTAACCATGCGCTAATGAGGACAACATCATCTGTTGCCGTCCAAGACCTCCGTTCTTTACGTTCCACAGGATTGGCTTCCTCTGTTTCTTCCGTGCCAAATACAGGAATGGGAGAGGATTCTAAACCTAGGCTACTATCTTGTTAACTTTGAAGAAGATCAACAAAATTTAGGTAGGGATTATTGGAAACCATTTTTAGTGTTTGTATTAAGAGAGGTTTGCAAACTTAGTTGAGAAGAAGGTGAGTTTAATAGAGGAGATAAAGAAGGAATAGGTTGGTTTCGCATTCAACACTCAAACAACCAGATGGACTTGACATTTATCTAACTAATTAATTAAATCTATCTAACTCATTAACTCAACAATTTCGGTTAGATAGAGTTAAGACAAGTACATGTTTCTTTAATTTAATTTATCACAAAACACAAAACCATATATCAGTTCACTAATTAACACATTAACTCTTTCACACAACCGTAAATTTTTTTATTTAGCTTTTTATCATTGTAATTCGAAATTTGTATGTTCACCTTTCATTCAATTCTTTAGACTAAGACAAGTACCTGTTTCTTGAAAACCAAAAGAACTCCTCTGCTTTGAGCTTACTTCGGCTTCTATCCCGATCACTCATTTTAAGACAGTAATAAGACACAGAAACTAATCAAAATAAATTTCGAAAAAATTTACAAACTAATCAAAATAAGACACAGAAACAAATCAAAGAGTATTTTATCAATGTTCAAACAACCAGTGTGATCGACGACCCATCTTACCTTTTCTAAATTGCAACATACAAACATGATTAATATATTATAGAACAGTTTTGAATTCACAATTTCAGGAACTGAAACATACAAACAAAGACAAACTCAAAAAGATTCAAAAGGGTTTTATCAAAGAATCAACATCAAATTTTATCAAAGCAGGAACATCAAATTCCATCTTAATTCAATCAAATCCAAGTTCAAACAAACCAACAAACAAGATATTTTCATCCATCCATCTTAATCAAAACAAACCAAATCAAACAAGTAAACATTTACAAAATTTTATCAACGTTGAAACAGAAACTTTACCTTCGCGGAGAGCCTTCACGGAGAGAGAGCTCCATCACCGTCGAGGAGAGCTCCATCACCGTCTAGGAGAGCTCCATCACCGTCTAGGAGAGCTCCATCACCGTCGAGGATGAAACGCTTTGACTCTACCGAGAGAGGGCTCCGTCGCCACCAATACACCTAACAAACAAAAATCAAAGGATAAGAACCGCCGTAGAGTTAACAGAAAACAATCAGATCGATTCTTATTCTAATCACATGCAAAATCGAAGAAGAGAAAAAACAGTTACCATTCCATCGCCGACGCGGAGAACCACCGTAGATATCGCCGACCCGGAGCCACCAAGGGAGACGTCACCACCAAATCGACGAAAAGAATGAAACGCTTTGACTCCACCGAGAGAGGGCACCGTCGCAACCAATATACCTAACAAACAAAAAAAAAATCAGAACCGCCGTGGAGTTAACAGAAAACAATCAGATTCTTTTTCTGATCACATGCAAAATCAAAGAAGACAAGAAACGGTTACCTTTCCATCACCGACGCGGAGAACCACCGTAGATATCGCCGACGCGGAGCCACCGAGGGAGACGTCACCGCCGGTAGCAGAGCGATCGAAATCCCTTGAAATCGCCTTCGTCTTCGCCGGTTCATGAGAGGATTCGAGAGAGAGAGAGAGAGAGAGAGAGAGAGAGAGAGAGAGAGAGAGAGAGAGAGAGAGAGAGAGAGAGAAGAAAGATCGAGAGTTGTTCACGCGTAAACCGAACTCCCCCCCCTCTCATCTGTTGACACGTGCACGAAAGCGTCGACGCTTTCGAAGCCTAATTAAGCGTCGTGTTTTCGTCTTTTCCTTTTTTAATTTCTTTTTTAATAAAACTTTTGGCATAAGTGCCCCCTAAACACCCGCGATAATCCTGCTCTAACTTTTCTAATTATTTTCCCAAACGATTCAATACATATGTCATTCTGATTGGGCACAATATCATGGTTTCAACTATCAACTACCCAATATGTATGTTCAGGTCAGCTTTGAGCTGAGCACATGAAATACGGAGTTAAAACGTCGAATAATATAAGAATGCTAAGAGCATTAGCTGTAAAAATAGTTTCTTTTAAAAATGGTTTAAGCGGTTTTTTATATCTTATAGGTGATGGGTTCAATCTTTATAAAAGGCAGCCTTTCTACATACATTTAAGGAATTATTATTTGGGAAAATTGCGTAAAAATTGATGAAATTAGCAAATATTTGTAGTTTAAATCTAAATATGTTTAAACCCCGTATTTCATGTGCTCAGCTCAAATCTAACCTAAACATACATATTGGGTAGTTGATAATTAACGAAATTAGCAAAAGTGTTGGCAAAACTGCTAACACTTTGAACAATAAAATGTGTATCATTAATATATTAAACACCGAAATTAACTTACTTGTTGCACATATCAAAATTATGACTGGTTATTGATCATTAGCATGTAAAAAGCGGTGATGTGATGGTTTATTTTTAAAAAAATATATTTTAATCAATATAAACAAATATAATTAGATAAAAAATCAATAGAAATTCTAAAAATTGATATAAATTCAGAAAAATCAAGAAAGTAAATAAAATTTAGAAATTTAAAAAATAACTAGATAAACAGAAACTTTAAAAAAAAATTAAAATCGATTAAAATTAAAAAAAATAGTAAAAAATAATTAGAAAAACATAATTTTTTTTAAAAAAATGATAAAAATTAAAAAATAGGAAATTTTATAAAAATATGGAAAATAAATAAAAATTCAAAAATCAAGAAATTCAAAATTCAAAAATGAAAAGTACTTGACCCAAATCTCTTTGGTGTTTAGGTAAACATATAAACGTTCAGATGTCCGGGTTTGGATCCTTTAGATCCTCTCAACAAGGCATCTGAAAATGTAAACTTTTGCCAACTTCATGATTTTTGCTAATTTTGTCACTTTCATGGTTTTCCTTTTTTCCAGATTTTTTTTCTTAATTTTTAATCAATTTGTATAATTTATTTTTGTTATTATTATTATTACTTTTTTGAATTTATAAAAATGATCTTTATTAATTTTCATTTTCAATATTTTAGTTTTTGCATTTTTATTTATTTTTCCTGATTTATTAAATTTTCCTAATTTTTATCGATCTTTGTAATTTTTTTTTTGATTTTTGAGTTTTATTTTTTCTTGAACTGTAATTTTTAGAATTTATATTAAATTTTTATCTAGTTTTTTTTTTTACTAATTAAAGTAATTATTCTTATTTTAGAAAGCTAAACCACCACGTCATCATTTTTTACCTACTAATTAACAATAACCGATAACAATTTTGACGTTTGCAAAAAACAAGTTAGTTTAGATGTTTAATCTGTTATTGATACCAATTTCATTATTTAAAGTGTTAGCAATTGAATTTTAAACTTCATGAATTTTATGTCGTTTTTCCATTATTATTTTGAACCGGCATGGCGGCATTGTGTATGCCATCTTCGATTGAACGTGCAAATGTCAAAAGTTTTTTCATTGATTATACTAATTTACGATTTTATATGCCGTTTTGAGTATAAAATAAAAATATTCTGCAATGTATTTGATCATAGTACATGTAAAACAGTAACGGTATCCCGTTTCCCTGATGGTACGGTTCGTGTACATAACATTATCAAGGTGCCGTAAACTGAGAGAGCGAGAAAGAGTTCCTTTGTCGTTATTACCATATGAAATGGATGATTACATAATAAGAGAATGAACTCATAAAATGGGACATAACACTGGAATACTTATTATTTAGGTTAAAAGCTTTATCAGTCGTTATATTCAAAAAAAAAAAAAAAAGCTTTATCAATCGTACATCTCTAGCCTCCTTCACACGGCAGCCGATATACTGCAACATTCGAAATACCAAAACAATATGTATTATGAGACTGGAAACCATGCACTAAGACTGAAACTCCAAGAGGATATAGTCACACAATCATACCAGAAAAGCAATGGTTCGTACTCCATTCTTTTGGACTATAATATTATCTCAAAAATATTAATACTTGTGTTTTTTTAAAAATCACCTATTATTATATCTTTGTTTATAAACTAACTGTGTCATACATATAAAGAGTTGTATTATCTTTGATTTTTAAATCAGAACAACATATATATATTTCTTCTATACTTGATATTATATTACTATATATTTTTAGAGAATTAACACCCGAAACAATTATTGACATTTTACAACAAATATAAAATTATTTGTTTTTTTTTTTTGTTTTGTTCTTCGTAATCTTTCCTTTAGTATAGATGATGTTTTCAACTGTCATGTATGATATTAAAGTTTAATTAGGGCCTACATATTAATTAACTTTATGTACTTTTTGGAGCCGTGTGTGTATAATGAACTTTCAAGATAGTACTTCCTAGGATAAAATAGGCTTTTAAAGTTATCTCCACATTCGAAAAAGAAAGAAAAGAAACGTAAATGAAATAAACAAATGAAACAAACAAACGAACAAGTTATGGATACGTACTTGTCACAATTGGTGCTAAAACGAATGGGGTAGGGAACTGAAACACCACAAGTGGTCGGGAGTGTGGCCACAAGTTCGGTATTGAGGCCGGTGACATCCTTAGCCGCAGATTTGAGGCACTCACAGACTTGTCGCCGGTCTGGTGTGGTCTGAGCCATTTGGTTCAAGGATTTGACTCCCACGCAACAGTCTGGCGGCAACGGACCACTGTTGGTCAAATAGCCTACACACCGTGCAAGTGTGCTTGTCACTGTCCCACACGTTATGGTTGACTCTGTTGGGGCTGCCATGTAGACGGTTAGGACGAGGAGGCATGTGATGAACTTTGAAGAGAACACCATTTTTGTTTTTCTTCTTTTGAATTAATTGTTTTTACTTTCTTGAGATCGTCGGTGAGGCTTTTATAATTGGGAAAGCTCATGAATGTCATGCGTACCCGTTAATTATGCTTAGTTTCTCATGCATGCAAATTTAATGAATACCAAAAACTAATATTAAACTTTAAAGTACACATATTCCAATGTTAATACATTGCTTTCCTGATCTTGGATAGTTGAGTTTCAAGAAGATGTAACATCAGAAATCTAAATAGATATTTCTACTTGGGTTGCCTAGAGATAGAAATTATGAAAAATTGGATGTTATAATTAAATTTCATATTAAACAAGGAGGAAACCATATATGAATATATTACCCAAAGACTAAATTATATTAAAAAAATTCCACACAATAAAAGCATTTTCCGCAAAGGTAAAATCATTTAGTTATGAATGTAAAAATAATTTATGAGTACAGCCTACGTTATCTGGACATGTCAAAGCAGGATGCGAAGCACAAATTGTGAGGCCACCCGTAGTCCCGTACGAGTCCAAAGAGATCGACTATCAAAATTTTGGACATGTGGACCGAAAATGATGATCAAGTGACAGTCCAACGATACAAAGAAAACTTGGAAACTGTGGAAATGGTCCAAGCAAAAGATTAATGGAAGAAAACATTAAAATGTTTTAGGAGTTAGAGACATCCCCTGTATATTATTTGAGAAGCATTACAAGATATTTTGGTAGGCACGTGGCATCATGAGAATGCTTCTGAAATTTACTAGAGAAAAATGTTGTTCATATAAACATATAATATATTTTTTATTAAACTAAACATAAAACTATTATTAGTGCTAATCATCATCTACTTAAATAAAATTTACGGAATTAACTAATATGCTTATAATATATATATATGACAATTAGTGATTTGAATATGAAATATTTGATAAAAATTGTATAGTCTCTGCTCTTTTTGTTAAATTTATATTGTGAAAATAAATTAAAAAATAACATTAACTATATAACAAAAAAAATTAGTTTTTTATACATGTTATATTTTGAATTTTTAAAAACGACTATAAATTAAATTAAAAAAATTCACATATAATATTTTGATTAATAGTTTAAATTTTTCTATTGCAGGATACAAATAGTTATATAATTAATGAGTAAAAAATATTATTTAATAGATATTTAAATTAGATGTACATATATTAGTCATGTTTAGATTAAACTAAATGGCATTTAAAATACATAAATATTTAATTCCAAAATTACATTGAACATGTATTGATGTGGGAACCGAAATCCACACTGTCGATTTTCCGTCAAATATGGAAACTTAGGGCGACACCCTAATTTTCCCGAGGTTCTGGATCTCTGCGGAAATCACTAAAACAAACGAATTCAGAGGAATATGGATGAACAACAAAGAATAAAGAGATAAGAAATCGTAAGAAAGCTTTTATTGAATAAGAATCGACAACTGTTACAAGTAGAATTGAAGAACTTAGACGTTAAAACGTTCTAAGGATCTGAAGTGCTAGTCTAAACGCTAAGTCCTAAATTCTAAGCTAGCAGCCGTCTCTTCTAGGTCTGATTTCGTGTCCCTGCTTCTGCCCTAGACCTCCTCTTTATATACTCCTCGTCTTGGCTATCCGATCTTTCCATTTTGCCCAGATCTGACTTAAATCGGGAATTTTCCATTCTTCTCGATCCTTCCTTTTCTTCTGCGGAAATCTTCTATTTCTCTTCAAACCTTCCTTTTATGTTCAAACTTGACTTTTATTTGCTTTCTGCGAGTAAACC
>CAKOAT010083266.1:0-78517 GCA_932364175.1 Eruca vesicaria subsp. sativa
GAGAACTGTTCCAGACAATAAAGAAAAAAAAACAATCAGATCGGTTTTGTTTCACTATAAAAACCAAACAAAAAAAAGGAGTGTTCTTTCTTTATTACCTGTCGATCTCAGGAGTGTTTCGAATCTGAGGAGAAGCAGCTCTAGCGGGAGAGAAGTAAGATGAGTTGTTGTTGTATAAACCAGACATGACTCCTTCCTCTTCCTTCCTCTAGATGCGTGAGCGAGAAAGTAGAGAGAGAGAGAGAGAGAAAGAGAGAGAGAGCAGACACCAAATGTGAATTCTTGCAGAAAGACGCCTGACTTTTTTTTTTATTTTCTTTTTTTTTCTCTCTCTAAAATTTTTTATTTTTTAATATTTTTTATTTTAGGAAAATGAAATAAAAGCTGATAAAAAGTTATAGGTGACAGCGTGGATCTCTCTGTTACAAAGGTTGAAAAAGATTAAAGTGGTTTTTCAACAATAAAAAGTAAAATAAAAATAAATGATTAAAAAGACAAACGGTGGAAGTCTGGTCTGTATGCGTGACTACGTAGATCGTATATTTTTAGCGCCGCTAAAAGTGAAACACGTGTCACTCATGCTATCGCTCATCAGAGCTGTCTCTTATACGTATGTTCCCCTTTTGTAATTAACTAACAACAACAAATCATTGAGATTGGTCTCTATGTGTTGAAAGAGTCTTCCAAGTTACATATTTTATGTAATTATTTAATCTAGTCAGTCATGTTAAATTATCCTTTCTTTTGACTGCTACAGATGCTCATGGTCATAAAAAGTTTGATGTTAAAATTTAATTAACTCCAAACTGACAAAAAAAAAACAAGTTGGATATTCCAAGTTGGATACAAAGAAAATTCGATCATGAAAATGACAAGAAAATTAAAGTTTGAATATTTAGGGACAATGATGTGATGGTTTAGAAAATTTTGTGTAGAGTTAATTTGGCAAAAAAAATCCCCCAACAGAGACCAAGTCAAAGAAATATGAAATCTCATAACCATATCTAGCCACCTAAACTCTTGGATAAGTGTTGAAGATGAGTGACTATGACGTTATGTCCGAGTGTTATAAGAAACTTTACTAAACATCATGAGGCTTTGTTGAGTTGTACTAAGGTTTTGTTGAGCTTGCTGAAATAATATGCTTTAGTATATAAGAAAAGAAAAGTGTAATAAGTTTCATATAACATTTAAGGTATATAGAAGGTACATGTTTATATTTAAGGGACAAGGTAATTGTTTAGAGATCTTGAATCATTCTAATACATCTCTTTATAGAGTTATATGGACTGTGTTAGTAGGCAGATTTTCGAATCGCGTGGCTGCGTATCCATCGGCTTCTGGTGAGCGTTGATGGAGATTGCAATGTAGTTCTCCCACAACTAACATTTCTTATAAAGACCACAATGAGTTTGCATGTGTTTGAGGGTCAAAGGCATAAATACACTGAGATGATGAAACTTCAAAAATAATATACAAGAAGATAGATCAATCCAGTTATAGAAAAGTTATGATGCCTACTCGAGCGTTGAAATTTAAAACATTTAGTTAAGAGTTCATATATAATTCCAAATTTGGGCCTTAAAAATGTTGGACCCTATTGAAATGCACTGACAGCATGCACAGCCCATGACCTGACACACTATCATCATAAAAGACATAAACACACAAATATATATAATCCGGTTTTAACAAAGGAATGTACTAGTCACGTCGAGTATTTGGAGATTCTCGTTCCCTTGCTTAACTAGAAGCTTCTCACTGAGTTGTTCAATGAAGTTCATTTTCGTGTTGAGGTGAAACACGTGGTTGGAAAACTTGAGAACCGTGCCACCTTTGTTTGATAGAATCCTCAAGGGAAGAGACGACTTGTAGCTCTCTTGAAAATTAGTAACATTATCCCTGGACTGATGCAGGTAAACACACACATGCACGAGGTAGAGGTAACACATAACTCATTTGCCATTTGACAAGTCTTCCTATGTAGTCAAAGCACACAGAACACTTCAACGCATCTCTTGATGTAGAGAAGTCACTTGATCTTAATTTCCTGGACATTTTTGTCTGATATCGATTACAGCATTGAAATTTCAGATTAGTTTCAAAATAATTTGTTTATTCTCACACCCCCTCTTTTTCTCAAAACCGACAATTATTAATCATATCCCGCTGATCAGCCGCCTCCTGTTAACCGACCCTAAAAATTAAATCAATAATTGAATGTCGACATTTTATGTACAGTAGAACCTCTATAAATTAATACTCGATAAATTAATATACACTAAATATCTCTATAAATTAATATAACTTTATAGTCCCAAAATGAGTTTTTGGTTCAATTAGTATATCTATAAATTAATATCTCTTTAAATTAATAAAAAATAAAATTTTGGTGTAGTCCCAACATTATTAATTTATAGAGGTTTCACTGTAGTATGTAGCTAGGTGATCTTAAAAAATAATAATACTCCCTCTATTTCTTAAAGATACATATTCTAAAAAAAAATTATTTCTAAAAGATCTATGTTTTACATTTTCAATGCATGTTTTATTAACTAATTGTAAACTTCAAAAAATTTAATTGTACTAATTGATTTTTTATTTGTTTAAAATTATGGAAAGAAGATAAATACAAAAAACTATACAAGTTTATGTGTTTTATTAAAAAGTGTGAAAAAACTAGAATACGGATATTTTAGGAACATATGGAGTAATAAACTAGGCAATCTTTTTAAAATGAAAATAAGAGTTGTCTATGTTCTTGTGTAACATATAAACTTGAGAATGAACAAAACATCCAATCTGTTATCGGTTTTGATTCGATTCGAAAAGCTGAGTATCCGTAATTTTATAAATCAGAATTATCGAAAAAAATATTATAAAACTTACACATATAGAAATACCTTATGTTTTAGTTATTACAATTTTAAAAGTACGAATTATGTTTATATAGTGAAATATTATAATTCTGCGCTAAACCTTATGTTTTAAAATCTTTTATTTATTTCATATTTAGTTAAATACAATTTTCATCGGATACCAAACCGTGAAGAAAATACAAATTATAAAAATTATGATCGGTACAAAAGATAGATCACGAATATCTTCAAAAATTTAGATATCCGATCTGTTTTCATCCCTAATAACACATGCATAAATTACATGACAAAAAAGGGAATCAGTATATACGTAAAAAGCTTGGAAATGAAAAATCATTAAGATCTAAACATTTGGTCGAGGATGATGGTCAATGCCATGGCCACACGAGGCTCCATCTCCGGTTCAACTATAAGTTTAAACACATCTTTGCCGAAGGTAACTCCTCCAACCATTGCTTCTTTCCTCTTGATCTCCGCAGCTTTCTTCTTGTTCCTCCTCTCGTCCAATATTTTGCAGCTTCTTTGGCTGTAAGATCCTTCTATCTCGTATAATACTGTCTTCTTCGAGCTAACTGACACCAAGCTTCTCCTGTTTTTCTTTATACCAACGTTTTTCTTTGCCGTAAATATTGGGTCTCTTTGTGTTTCTGCATCGTATACCATCCAACAATCTCCAAGACTCAACCTCTGATCACATAAATTAGCAGGAAAAGAATTTCAAGATTAGTTTCATAACAATTTGACTATCTTTGATTCAAGACTTTGGATCTTGGATTATCAAAAAGAAAAGCAAACAAGAGATAGAGAAGACAAGTACCTTGCGACGGATGGAGAGGAGAGGTAGACCAGAAGCATCCATAAGGACTATGTTGTCTTTAGGACAGTTCATGTAGTTGTCGACCCTAAAGACAAGATCTCCATTGGAGTTGTAAACTGTGAATCCATCACAGTTGAAGAGAAGGGACTTCTTCCACACCGTTAAAACAATAGCTTCTTTACTATCACACAAGCTCTCCTCACAAGTGTTTGGGAACTTTGGATGAACTTTTGTCATTATCTTTTTTTTTGTGTGGGTATTAATGATATTTGTTTGAGCAGAAGAGTTGATGTTTGATAATGAGAAGAGGTCGTTGCGTGTTTATATATACAAGTGTATGAAGAGAGAGAGAATGTGGTGCTCATATGAAAAGAATGGTCTCATCTTCTTGTTTTCCACTAGAGAGAGATATCCTTTTCAGTCTATTACTATAAGATATCTAGTCTTTTACATTTATGTCATTATTTATGCATTAATGTAAGCTAATGAAATTCTTTGTATAATTAAATGTTATAGTACTGTTCTTAAGCTCACCTAAACTCCAACAAAATATTATAATAGGAGCCTTGTATTTTCATTAGTGATTCGACCAATATTGGCCCTACAAAATAGTTCATGGTCTCGTGTTTATTATTAATCTAATGCTAACTCTAGTTATGTTATAAGACAGTCCAGTTGAGAACTAGTCTCAAGTTAATATGGTCGATTTTTAGAGAAATTCATAAATATAACACGATTATTATATATTATTGTTGGCAAATTTACCATCTTAAAGATTGATTAACTACGTACTTTATTAACGAAAAATTATAGATATAAAATTAAACAAAGATTTATTTTATAATATATTATCATTAATTAACACTCTCGTTTGTGTATCTTATAAGATAATATTTATATATATACTTTCTTTTCTTTTTAATCATTTTTTGGCGTCCAATACTTAGGCTACCAATACTTGTCTAATTGTTCTTTCTTTACTTGTCATGTAAATTTAAAGCTTTTAAAATTATTAATAGAGAATATTATTGTCTACCCAAAAAGAAGAAGAAAAAAGAATCTATGCCAACCAAAACCGACGTGTCATAGTCCATCGTCATTTGCTGTGCATCGTTTTATAATGGAAAACATGAGTTTATCTTTGAAATATTCTTGTCTTTTATGATAATAACTATTATGCCAATATGCTCTAAAGTTGAACCCAAAGGCCAGAGTAATACTATATGATATATCTACTCTCTATGGTCGTCAATATGTAAATCCGGTATTCCTGTATATTATTATATCTTATTTTAAAGAACACTTTGTGGATCAAACTTCTTGCATGTCCCAAATATTGGGTAGACCAATTACATTTCCAATATCAGATAACATTTATTTATAACCAACAAAGCTTTGAACTGTTACCATGATTATTTTGAGCCAAGGGAAAAACATAATCTAATGGAAGATAAGGACTAGTGGAAAGACAATTTCAAAGTTGCAAATAAGACATGAAATAAAAAATCGAGTTTTGAACCAATCCTTGTTTTTCAATGATATGATGGAAGGACCACCATAAATATCACTAGTCATCATTATAAATAATTAGGCTTAGGAAGAAAGTTGTGGAGGAGAAGCGATTAGCGGTGGGAAGAGAAAATAAAAGAGACCAAACCAACAAAATTCTACTAATTATTTTAATTAAAAATTTTGTATTATTTTCCTTGAGATATTTTTGCACGTCCATTGGTGGTATAATTGAATGTTCCACTTACGTTGACATCTCTCCCTTACAGTTTTTGTATTCCTTTCGCTATCTATCGTTTGTCTATAAACAAATAAGATTTGCGGTTTTTGCGTCATATGTACACCAAAAGTGATTACGACCTTTGAGAGGTAACAATGTACCCTCTCTGCATGAAGAATATGTTCTCTTGCTCTCTCTTTTCATGCACTGCAGTTGTGTAAATACAACCTAATTAGTCTTCCTATCAAATCTGATTTGCATCCTACCTCGTACGTCATATCAAGTGTCAGATAATCTCTATGGAAAATATAAGTAAACACATGAGAAAAAGAATGGCACATCTCTTAGCCAAAAATCATATACAACATCAAAGTCTTGTCACATCTTTTTTCTTCTACTTATATCATATTGAAGCTGATTTTCAATCATCTTCATATCATGTCTCTTAAAAATCAATTTACTAATCACTTCTAACCCACTTCTGCTAGCATTTCTCCTGCAATGCATTCGGGTTTATTCACCCCCCTCCAAAAATGAGATGTCCCTTTAACCAACACTTCTAAATCTTTTTTTTTCTTTTGCGTGTGTGACCTGTTTCTAAAGCATTGGCCCCGTGTATAGCTTTTTTACTTACTCTCTCATCAGGGATTCACGTTACAGTCACTCAAGAATCTATCTTCCCGATTCAGATGCTTTCTCCAATAGTTTTTGTACTGTGGGATTCCCAGTTCTAGCCACGGCTTCATGTTCCCATTGTAGTGCAATGTTGCTGCGTTTTTTATCGCTTGGGTGTTGATGTAGTAGTCATAACCAAGCCCTGATACAGCCCATTTGTCGTCAAGGGCATAAACTTTGTCTTGGAACGTAAGAAGAGTTGCTTGCAATGCGATTGCTTCTCTTGACTCACCTCCACCACTCATCTGCTGCACAAAGAAAAAGACAGTCATCGCTCATAAGCATACATTATCACTTACTAATTTTCTCCTTTTTACAGAAAAACCGACCTGTTTGTAAAATTTCAGGTAGGTTTCTGAAACTCCTAATTCCCTCCATTTAGTAAGATCAATGACATTCAATCCAGACATCCAGAGACAAGTATTAGCATCAACCAAACTTCCTTTCTTGAGACTCTTTAGCTGGCCTAATCTCACAGAGCACGTCTTCACTGCGCCATTCACTTTTCCTTTCATATCAAGCTCCCAAAGAGGAGATAAGTCTCGCTGGACTACAACGTCATGATCCAGAACCACAACCTTTTTCAACTTGCGAAATATCTTTGGAAGGAGATAGTGAGATTGAGAGAAAAGTGATAAGTAGTATGTTCTATTCCCTTGTGACGCCAAATTGTCACCACTGGTGAAGGAGACACGGAACTCCGCAGGCAAAGACAGCTTCTTCATAGCAGAATTGTCCAGCTCGAGTTTTTCAATGTTCAACACTTGAATAGCTGCTTGTTTGCAGGGATTCCTAATAAACCATTGTTTCATCGCAAAGTAATTCTGCTCGTCTGTTAGTACATGGAAAACAAAGTTTTTACTTTCCTGAAACATCAACAACCAACAAAGAATTAGATATAAGGTTCTATGACTGCTATCAAGAAAAAAAATAACACAAAGTAAAGGAAACTAGATTTAATGCATACCCTTGCGTGTAAAGCCGTTGAGTTGATCACAACGGAAGATGCAAGTATATTGTCGGAGATAATAACAAAGTGAAGCAATGAGGGATCTGAAAATTTCTCAGTATCCTCGACTTCAACTGTAGATGACTTGAAATACTCTACAGTTAGTCTCATTGACAAGCAGTGAAGACTCTTAGGCATTGTCTGTACTGCAAGCTGGTAGAGGAACACACTTTGTTTCATGTGAAAACTAGCTTCATCCTCAGTCAAATCCAGGATCTGTCTCAATTTCTTGTCAACATTGTTACAGTCAACTGGAAAAGACTTTGCCTTTGAAATTACAGCTTCCATCTTCTGAAACTTTTTATCAACCCTGGCATATTAGTGGAACGAGATGCATAATAAGTACATCTATACATTAAACCTTCACCCCAAAGATAACAAACAACATCCTCTCCTATCATCTATTACATTAATATATATTGATTCCTATGCTGGTTTAAGGTATTGACACATTAATAGAAGTAATTCTGGGTGTCCTGCACACTGTATAAATGAGGAGATAGTGTTATGATTAAGATTTTCTATGGCACAAAGCGTGACGCCTAGACAAGATTGGCAGTGAATTTGGAGAGATTCATGTGACTACCATCCATCTCTTAGGAGTAAGGAACTAACTATCAGTGCAAACATGTTTATACTCAAACTGGTGAAGAACTTACTGTGTTGGGAGGTCAGCATCTGCTGAACCTTCACTAAGAATACGCTCAAACTCTTGGATATTCTGTTTCATATCCCGAGTCAACTTGCTTTGGGAAGGCATTTTAGCAATACTTGGATAGTATGCCCGAGCCACAAACAGGAGGTCCTTCATGTGCTTCACCTTAGCATCTTTCAAGGGTTCCTTATTTTCCTCTCTCCAGAGGCAGTAGCTTCCATATTTCAGTTGACAAGTTCTCTGCGTTTCATCAGCACTTACTATCGCCCCCTGAACACCTTTGTACGAGGCATTTACTTTGTTCACCTGAACACCTTTGTACGAGGCTTCGGTTTTTGTTTTCTGTTCACAGAATAAACCAGAATAAGGTTAACCTAAAACAACTAGTGAGAGATACAAAAAATACTACTATAGAAACCAAGTAATCCATTTGTACATTTGCAGGGCTTGATTTGGCAACAATAGCTGGGGACACTGGTACTCCTGCAGATTATTTGAGGGACAACACGTAAAGTTGCAGATAATGGAAATAAGTTACTGAGAGAGGAATATAAAAAAAAGTGGAACTTGTAAAGTAGACCTCTTTTTTTAGAATGACTAGTGCTTGTCCTATTCGTATCTCTGGCAACCATGTTTATGTCGCTTTTCTAGCATGTGAAACAAAAGGAAAAAGAAAAGGTTAGAATTTTTTGCGTTACAAACCGTTTAACTATATTGCATAGGATTCCATAAATCAAGCAGGAATGTATGTTTTCTCTTTCTTTCTCAAATTTTTCCAGTAGTACTGTGATATTCATTCTATTAAGTTAGATCAAACTACAAAGCCTATACATGTTGACATTACTGGAATGAGAAGAAGGGAAACACTAATGCCAAGAATACATTCTTCAATGTGAAAAAATTAAACATCTATAGACCAGATCTATGTCAACATCAGGTTCCAACCATTACAGAGAGCTTTAAATCTACGAAGCTACGAGAAGAAAGATGTAAATTTGAAGTAGGAAAAACAGAAAGTCGATGCCTTTGAATCTACAATGATGACAAAAGGACCAACCTTTGGAATCACAGGAGTGAATCTATGGAGAACCTCATGGACTCTGACAGATAGATCTCTCTGTGAATTTCTGGTAGCATTGATTCTGCTAAAGCTATCAAACTAATTCCAATTAAAAAAAAAGAGCGTTAAAACAAACATTTACTTTACCACATAAAACAGAGTCAGAAGCATTAAGGAAATTACAATACTTACAGGAGAAGCCGGTTGAACAGTGACGAATCCTAAACAAAAAAAAAAAACAGAGAAGACATATATGAGTCAGATCTGAAACAGAGATCGAGATAGATTGATAAAAATTTACCAGGAGAGTGAAAGCCGTTGTGAAGGCCGAGCAAAAACGCGAGAGGAACAAGCGTAGATAATATGATAAGAACCAACACTCCAATCACCAGAAATCTCCACCGTCGTTTCCCTCCTCCTCCTCCTCCTTTCATATCTCCCCGGTTTAGATTCAAATCTCAAATGCCTTTCAAAATTTACAAACGCATTGGATTCGATTAACACTCAAAAATCCACACTCTGCCAAATGTAATTCTCTGCTTTTCAATCTTCCTTGGCTCTATAAGTGATGATGCAGTTTGTCCGATCGCATCGTCCTTTTCCTTTTGGTTTTTTTTGCTACTTACACGGAACAAGGATGAGGGAAGAGGAAGAAGACACACCCCAACTCTGTTTTCGTACGTGTGAATATGTCTCTGCCGTTGGATTATTCATCTAACTTGCGAGATCTATCTCCGGATCGTAACACGTGGTTTTCTCACACGGTGGTTGATTTAAACTTTTTTAATTACTTACAGTCTCCCCGACAAATCCAAAACTCCGGGATGCCTATGGGGCTATGATTGGGTCAATATATTGGGCCTCGTTTATGTTTTAGTGGGCTGTATGTTTTGTTGTGTAAGCCCTATTTGTTTTCTACTTTGTGAGAAAATGGCATCTCACATTCTTACAACAAAAATATATTTTCTTAAAAGAAAAAAAAAATTAAAAAATGTAATTTGTGAGAAAAAGACATCAAACATTTTACAACAAAAATTGTCTCATATCTTCTCTCATTTTACAACAAAAAATAAAATATACAGTATACTCTCTCATTTGTTGCTTTTGTAGTTAGTATGATGCATTATTAATTAATTTTGTTATTAATCTACTAAATTTTTTAAATTAATTTTTTCATTAATCTACTAATTTTTATAAATTGATTTTGATTTAAAATGAAAATTTAAATTATATAATAAACAGTATTCAACTTAAATTGTATTTCCAAGTCCACTAAAATACTTTTTTTTTGTCAACTGAATCACTAAAATACGTAAATCAATAACTTTCACTGAATTCAAAATCAAATTAGATTTTTGACCACTCATCCAATTTTCAGTGAAATACTGTTATCTCAACCAAACCACACGAAATATACAACTAAACAAGTTAACCAACTAATCCAAACCATACAATATCGGTTAACGTGGTTTAGTCCGGCTCCACGAACAAATAATAAGAAAAGACTTCCCGATCCCAAGTTCCTTCCAAAGAGAAAGAAACATCAGTCAGACAAAGAGAGATCTGATCTGTGCCGACGTCTCTAACTGTGAAACCAAACAAACAAACAAACTCAGAAACAAAGAATCTCAAAAAATCACAAAAACAAAAATTGAAAAAATGGTTTGGGAGAAAGAGAAGATCGCCGGAACTTGTCTAATCGGAGGAGCTGCCTTCGCCGTCGGAGCTTCCTTCCTCCACCTCTTCCTCAAAGGCGACCTTCCTCTAGGCTTAGGGTTAGGTCCTTGTCTACTCTCTCCCTTCAGAAAACGCAAACCAGTTCGTGTCTACATGGATGGTTGCTTCGACATGATGCACTACGGTCACTGCAACGCGCTAAGGCAAGCGCGTGCTCTCGGTGACCAATTGGTTGTTGGAGTTGTTAGTGATGAAGAGATCATAGCTAATAAAGGACCTCCTGTTACTCCTCTTCACGAGAGGTATCTCTCTCCTTNTCTCCCTTCAGAAAACGCAAACCAGTTCGTGTCTACATGGATGGTTGCTTCGACATGATGCACTACGGTCACTGCAACGCGCTAAGGCAAGCGCGTGCTCTCGGTGACCAATTGGTTGTTGGAGTTGTTAGTGATGAAGAGATCATAGCTAATAAAGGACCTCCTGTTACTCCTCTTCACGAGAGGTATCTCTCTCCTTAGTTCCTCGTTTTTACATTTTAGGATGGTTACGTGCGGGATAACTGCGATGCGGTTTAAATAGTAACAAAAACGTAGATATGTATAGAGAATTTTGTTACTATTCACGGCAGTGTGCGGAGTGGTTGGTTACCAGTTGAAGCTTTAATTATTGTTCTAGGTTTATGCAAAACATTTAGTTACATTTTAGGCTCCGAATGGTAATGTGCTGGAATAATTGCGATATGGTTCAAATAGTAACAAATAGAAACATAGGTATATGTAAGGAGTTTTGTTACTATTCACAGAGTGAGTGGTTACCATTGGAATCCGTAATTGTTATTTTAGGTTTATGCAAAACATTTAGTTACATTTTAGGCTCCGAATGGTAACGTGTTGGAATAATTGCGATACGGTTCAAATAGTAACAAATAGATACATAGGTATATGTAGAGAGTTTTGTTACTATTTACAGAGTGGTTGGTTACCATTGGAATCCGTAATTGTTGTTTAGGTTTATGCAAAACATTTAGTTACATTTTAGACTCCGAATGGTAAAGTGCTGGAATAACTGAGATACGGTTCAAATAGTAACAAATAGATATATAGGTATATATAGAGAGTTTTTTTTACTATTCACGGTTGTGTGCGGAGTGGTTGGTTACCATTCGAATCTTTAATTGTTGTTTTAGGTATATGCAAAACATTTATTTTTTTAAAATAAAAACATCATGACCTAATACACTTAACTAATTAATAAATTTTTCAATTTTGAAACGGAAATTTTATTCTACAGACAACAATTAAATTTAAACAGAGGGAGTATATAACTGTTCTTAGGTATGTTTTGTGATTTATGTTGATTGTGTTAGGATGATAATGGTGAATGCGGTGAAGTGGGTGGATGAAGTGATACCTGATGCTCCTTACGCTATCACAGAGGAGTTTATGAAGAAGCTGTTTGATGAGTATCAGATAGATTACATTATTCATGGGGATGATCCTTGTGTTCTTCCTGATGGAACTGATGCTTATGCAGCGGCTAAGAAGGCTGGGAGGTATAAGCAGATTAAGCGTACTGAAGGAGTTTCCAGCACTGATATCGTTGGTAAAACTGAAAGAAAGATACAAAAGTTGCATCGTTTCTTTGTGTTTTCTAAAATTCTTGATTTTCTTGCAATTTATGTGTAGGTCGTATGCTTCTTTGTGTGAGAGAAAGAACTGTTAGTGATAGTCATAGTCGTTCCTCTTTGCAAAGGCAGTTCAGCCATGGGCATAATAGTCCAAGGTTTGAGGACGGTGTTTCTTCTGCTGGTACTCGCGTCTCTCATTTTCTTCCTACTTCCCGCAGGATTGTTCAGTTCTCTAATGGCAAGGTATGCCAACTCTTAAAGAGTGTCCTTTTATTAAGTACGTTAGTTGCCTCTGTATCTACCGGTTATAGTTTGTGGATGTGTATATATCTATAGCAATAGTATTTGTTGCTTTATGATTTATGATCAAGTAGGTTGAACAGGTATATGAACCTTTTGTTCCTAATAGCTATCCAAGTGGCTCTGAGCTTACTGTTCTCTTAGTTTTTTTGGTTATTGAAGAGAATTGGTTCAAACCGCAGTATTAGCAGTTTTCCTCATTGTTATGATTAGCAAGTAACTAGTTCAATCTTTCTATGTAAGTGTCACCAATCTTTGGAAGTACTTTTTATATGTTTATCTAAGGTTGCTTCACCTCTTATTTTATGCCTTACTTCAACTCAGTACCCGTTATGTAACTTGAGATTGTTTTTCTTTGTTAGATTTACGTCTCCCATACTTCTGTCATTTACTTCATCCTTTCATTTTTCTTTTTTCATATTGTATCTGGAGTTGATCAATTTACATGCTTATTGTGGCAGGGGCCAGGACCTGATGCACGTATAGTTTACATCGATGGTGCGTTTGATCTTTTCCATGCTGGCCATGTTGAGGTATAGTAAGTTAACTTACTGCAATTAAATTTGTCAAGCTGTTATGCTCAGTATGCTATTCATTTCAAGATTGAGTTTGTATTTTTTTTGTCGACACATCTGAGCGCTAACCTATAATTCAGCTACATATGGATGCTTATCATATATGTTTCTCGACTAGCGCAACTAGATTTTCTAAGTAATATTGAGCGATCATATCTAATTTATTCTACCGATGTTAATTCTTGTTCAATTTGTACAGATTCTCAGGCGTGCTAGAGAACTTGGGGACTTTCTTCTTGTTGGAATACATAATGACCAGACCGTCAGGTTCTTAAATCTCAATTTTGACTGTCTCTTTATTGTATGATTGTCTCAGTTTTTATTTAGTTATCTTTCCTTTTCATGTCTTGGCAAGTGTTATGGAGAAGATCGTATTGATTTATGATGTTAATTGTATGCAAAGATAGATAGTCCTTGTCCCATTCTGATATCTACTATTAAGTCTTGGCTGTGTTGAGAAGTTTGGATGTGCATCTCTGCTTAAAATCATTTTACGTTGCTGTGCAGTGCTAAAAGAGGAGCTCACCGCCCAATCATGAATCTCCATGAAAGGAGCTTAAGTGTTCTGGCATGCCGCTATGTAGATGAGGTGATAATTGGTGCTCCATGGGAAGTGTCGAAAGATACGGTGAGCTTCTCTGCTCTTTACTTGATAATTCCCATAATGGCTTCCATGAAAAGCTAATTTTGACAGTGATTTCAATATTGCAGATCACAACCTTTGACATTTCATTGGTGGTTCATGGGACAGTAGCCGAGAGCGATGATTTTCAAAAGGTAAAACTAGATTCAGATATGAGTATTAAGGTGAAATATAAAAGAGCTGCGGTTTCTGAGAATCTGATTGATGATTAAACAGGAGGAGGAAAACCCTTATGCTGTACCAATTAGCATGGGGATATTCCAAGTTTTAGATAGCCCTCTTGATATCACAACGTCCACCATAATCAGGAGGATTGTAGCGAACCATGAAGCTTACCAGGCAATTTACTATTCTTGCTCATTCTTATAGTTGGGTATACTTAACACCAATGTCTCACACAAAAACTTTCGTATTCTATAGAAACGTAATTTGAAAAAGGAAGCTAGTGAGAAGAAGTACTACGAGCAGAAGGCTTTTGTGTCTGGCGACTGATAAGAATCCAAAATCTGTAAGCTTAGAGCTTTGCATGACCCATCTTCTGGATGCAGTTTCTATATAGGATGAAAGTTCAGTCTACATATGACATTTCTGTTCTCTAGTTACTACAGTTTACATAAAGAGAGGCATTGATGGTTTTAACACCAATTGCCTTTCTTTTTTCTCACTTTTGAGATGTTTCATTGTGTTTTTTTGAACTTTGGTTCTTGCGTACTGCAAATATTACAGGATTGTAACTGTTTAGTGTTTACTATCTCAAAATAAAACAAGGAACACTGTTAAATGGATAACACAGTTCTACAAAGAGATGTAAAGATAGTTCCTTCACTCATTCTTATCACTCTCAGGCAGTGCAACTTGCTTCTTTTGTGAATTGCTCTAAACGTTACATTGCAAAAAATTAAAAAGTAAAAAAGCGTTACAACAAATGAGAGAGTAAGAAGATAGTACTAACTAAATCACACACACAAGTGATGAAGGCTTAGAGAGACTTGAAGTAGAGGTGATGATCAGAGAAAAGAACCCTATAAGCTAGCTTGCATCTACATTTTAACCTAATAACAAATCCATCTCCAGATCTCTCTATCCTCATCCCTTCTCCACAATCTTCTTCCTCATAAGCATCATAGTTAGTCTCTTGGTGATTGATCTCCTCGTAAGCATCATAGTTAGCCTCTTGGTGATTGACCTCTTCCACGTGACTGTTAACCATTTTCATCGTCTGTCATTTTACCAAAAATTCAAGATTCTTTATTAGTAGTTTAAACCAAGAAAAGAAGAAAATGCTTTAGTTATATAGCAACCAACCTCTGTATCAAGATTCTTGGAAGCATACGGCGACGTTTCTTGCTTTTCCAAAACAGGGCTTGCGTAGCTGGCAGTGAGATTCGAGTACAGAGTAGTCGGTTCTGGACAGGTGGAGTGAAGAGGAGAGGAGATAAAGATTGGGTGGTCTTGAGAGGGGGAGAGTCTTCTGCGTTTAGGCTGATCNTTATATAGCAACCAACCTCTGTATCAAGATTCTTGGAAGCATACGGCGACGTTTCTTGCTTTTCCAAAACAGGGCTTGCGTAGCTGGCAGTGAGATTCGAGTACAGAGTAGTCGGTTCTGGACAGGTGGAGTGAAGAGGAGAGGAGATAAAGATTGGGTGGTCTTGAGAGGGGGAGAGTCTTCTGCGTTTAGGCTGATCAGATCCGTCGGAAACAGGGGAGGAGCGTTTCAAGGGGCTGATATCAGGAGGAGAAACGTGGGAGACGTAAGGTGGGGAGGAGAGGCGGAGGAGTGAGAGATCAATGTCGTTGATGCTTAGATTCTTACGTTCTTGAAAGTCTTCTTGCATCATCATCATCATTTTCTTGTTGGCTTTTTCCTTCTCGATGGTTTCTTTGGTAACGAAAACAAGTACTGTGTGAGGTTTGAATATATATAGAGAGAGTGTGAGGGTCAATGTAACTGTAACGTAACGACTAACGAATAAATAAGGCGCGCGGACTCGGCTTGAAGTGATTCTATCCGTGTTCGGGTTTACAGATTCCGGTTCAGGTGGATGAAAATAAAAATTTAACTACTAAATAGTAGTCATCAAATTATTATTAACACGACGACAAAAAAAAAAAAAAAAAAAAAAAAAAATTATTATTAACAATAAAATTTAATTTTAAATAAATTTATACGTGACTAACTCATAAAAATAATTTGTTAGATGAACTCAGAACATCTACAGGATCGTCACAATGAAAAGGTGTTGTTTGAGTATTTGTTTCAAAGAGTTTGTGACGATACTATTGCTAGAATAGCAGAGCTTGTAGAGTCTCTCAAGAAGAAACGTCAAGAGGCAGGGTTCTAAATAACCCACAGAGCCTACACTACATGTTGATGAGCTGACCCTTCAAGTTCTACAAATATCCATAGGTATGAGTATAAAATGGCTCACTTTTTGAAATGATGACAACGAAAGTGAAAGGTTTACAAATGTTTTAGCTTCAGTCACATATGGGTAGGGTTTACAACTAGAATACGCTTTTGGCCTCAAACTACATTCCTCTTACAGAAGACAATGTTCTTCAAAGTTTTCTCATGGCTAAGGCATTTCACATCTCCCCACACTCTGTGATTACAACAGCAAGCTTAGGCCGGTTGTTTGGACCAACAGCCACGTTCTCAATCTTCCGGACCACCAATAAACCATCTCCTAGCACTCTCTGCACATCAAAAGAACAATTTGCAATGAGTCCTCATAACAACACTGTTACCAAAAAAATTGTGCACAAGGGTTCATGACTCAATGCTTCTGCCTCAACTATTTATCATGGCTAAAAAGTTTTTTCTTGTTGAGACAATCTCAGTTATAACCACAAAGGGAGAAGTAAGAATTGACAGAAGTTCATTCGAACATAAGAACTGACAGAAGAAAATTGAAAAGATACTTGGTCTAACAATCATGCGAGGATGTGAAAAGAGGACATACCCCAAAGACAACATGCTTGTTGTCAAGCCAGTCGCATTTTGCACAGCTGATGAAGAACTGCAATTGCAAAAGAGCAAAGGTGTAATTATAGATTAGCATCATAGTCAAAGAAGAGAAGGCAACGAATGCTCACTGCTTTGCATTGTAAGTACATTAGAATGAGACTGAAATTACCTGGCACCCATTTGTGTCTGGTCCACTATTTGCCTACAAGAAAAGAAAGAGAAACCGTAACATTAGTGAGCTGTAATATTAATGATCAGTGATCAGTCATGAGTAGTTGAGTACTATATTTCACTGCAATTAAAGGAAGACAAAATTCAGAAAAGTTAATAAGCATACCATAGAGAGCAACCCTGGTCCAGTATGTTTGGCAGTAAAGTTTTCATCATCGAACTTGTGGCCATAGATTGACATGCATCCACTCCCATCATTCTGCCGAGTGTAACAATGTTGAGCACTTAGTAATAAGAGAAGAAACCAAAAGATTCTAGTAAAAACTTTATGTAAAGGGTAATTAGTAATTACTGACCTTAAGAAAGTCACCACTTTGAATCATAAAATCCTTGATGACTCTGTGAAACTGACATTCTTTGTAACCAAGAGGCTTACCAGCCTTTCTGAAATTCACACCACCAAGACCAAGCCAAACCCGGTTAATAATCAAAGATGAGAGAAAGTAGCATAACAAAACTCAAGAGCTGTCCACTCATCTCTCTCAATTAGTCTAAACAATTCACTCTACGCTAAGCTAGCAAGGTGCAAGAAACATGCATAAAACACCCCAATCTCTACAATGAAACAACAAGTTGCAAGACTATATGCTCATCTCTCTGAATCCAAAAAAAGCTCTAAGACCTCTTGAGGCGATGCAGGAGTAAAGGTAAGAAGATCGAGTGTACCTGAGTTCACCAGTACAGAACTGCCTGAAAGTTTAAAAGAGAAGGCTTTAGAATCAAAGGATATAGAGATGAAGAAGAAGAAGAAGAACAGAGAGAGAGAAGGAGAAGAGGGGAGGACCTGAAGTTTTCAGCTGTTTTGGGAGCAATGTCGGCGAAAAGCTCCATCTTCATACGACCTGCAGGGATACCACCAATAGATACGTCGAAGAAGACGACTGGATTCTTAGGATTCGGTGGTCGCACGTGCCACTCCACGTTTCCACCGCCACTTGAAGGAGCTGATGCTGCTGTTGGTCCAGCCACGATTCCTCCTCCTGAACTCATCACAACTCAAACTTTTCTTCTTTCTTCTTCTCTCTCTCACTGACTTCAAAGGAAAAAAAGAGAGTGACTTTCTTCTTCTTTCTCTTTGTCTCTTCTGCTTTATTGATCGAATCGATTCGAAGCTTCTCCGACCAAACAAAACAGTAAGTGAGAAAGCTGTTCTGTCTTATTGGGCTCAGATTCGTATTTACTTGGGCCTCGAATCTAAGTATAAACAATTGCAATAAAACCCTCCAACTTTCTATTTATTTCGAAAAGAGTTTCTTTTTTTTTACTTGAGAAAAAAACTATTTGCATGCCTAAAATAAACTGATCCGTTACATAATTGTCTTGAGATATTTTGCAGATAGGGTTCTGAAGATTTCCTAAAAAAATGAGTGGCTCTTCTCATCTCCCACCAAATCACATAACAAGAGGCCTCCTCACCTCCACAAAAACCCTTTTTTTTCCTCCTGTGTTTTTGGAGTCATCTTCTCTCATTTTTTTTTTTGAAAGTCTCTTTCTCTGTGATCCTAAAACCCTTCTTCCATGGCTGCCTCTATTTCTAGAGTTTTGCCAACTGATGTCAGAGTAAGGAGCCATTGCACTTCATGGCTTCCTTCTCTTACTACAAGGAGATCTCAAACTCAATCTTTAGGTATATATAATATCAGAAATCCTCTATTTTTCTACAAAGTCTTTTTCTTTATTCTTTGTTTGCTGAATCCATTTCCTGTGTGTTTTTCAGATTGTCTAAAGTGGTTTCCAGTTAGTAAGGCTGGAGTAAGTTTGAGGATTCAGAACAGTAAACCTTTAAGTTCTGTCTTTGCTCTTGAATCAGCTTCCTCTAGGTACTTTTGGGGGACTAGATAGAGTTCATGCATTGATGTGTGTTGAGTGTAAATTTGGTCCATTTTAAGATGTTGATTGTATTTTAATAGGAGCAGCAAGGTTGCTTGCAATGCTGCTGCAGATTTGTCAGGTGAAGAATCTCCTAAGGAACTTAGCCAGTACGAGAAGACTATTGAACTTTTGACCACCCTTTTCCCACTTTGGGTACTTTCTACTTGACTTTGATGAAGTCTATATGCATGCATTAGATATCTCAAAACGGTGAATGTGATGTGATGCCTTTAATTTTCTTTTGGTGTGCAGGTTATTTTGGGAACACTTGTTGGCATCTTCAAGCCATCTTTGGTATGTTTCTTTTTTTGTTTAATCTGTACCAATCTGTGTTTCTCCTGGCGCTAATAGATTTAAGTGTATTTTTTTTTGTAGGTTACATGGTTGGAAACAGACCTCTTTACCCTAGGTCTGGGGTTTCTCATGCTTTCCATGGGATTAACTCTTACCTTTGAAGACTTCAGAAGATGTTTACGTAATCCTTGGACGGTGAGACCCAACGAATGAACCACTGGTGTATTTATTCGTTACTCTTACATACGTTTCTCCTTTAACGTTTTTGAGTCCTTCTGCAGGTTGGTGTTGGTTTTCTTGCTCAGTATATGATCAAGCCCCTGCTAGGTTTTCTCATTGCAATGGTATGTTTCCCTTTAGTAGTGTCTATCACATCATCTTCTATTTTATTTTCTGAATGATTCCTTTTGCTACTGAGGAGCCAACTAATACAAACCTTTTCTGTTTTTAGACACTTAAGCTTTCGGCACCTCTTGCAACTGGTCTTATCCTGGTCTCATGCTGCCCTGGAGGACAAGCCTCCAACGTTGCAACCTACATTTCCAAGGGGAATGTAGCGCTCTCTGTACTCATGACGACGTATGTACTTCTGTTTTCACATGTTTTTATTTTTTTCATTCTTGAATGTGGTAGGAGGTTTTAGTTCTTTCTCTTATATATAATATGTTCTCTAATATGTAGGTGTTCAACCATCGGGGCTATTATAATGACTCCTCTTCTCACTAAGCTTCTTGCTGGCCAGCTTGTTCCTGTTGATGCTGCTGTAAGTTTTCTTTCCAACTATTTTGAAATTATTCATTCAGAGTTGTTGTAACTCTAGCTTACGGATCCAATTTGTTTATATCAGGGACTTGCTGTTAGCACTTTTCAAGTAGTGTTGGTGCCTACTATAGTCGGAGGTAAGTGTTGTGCTCAGTGTTTCTAAAGCAATCAATTTGCCTATGAGTCCTTAGATAAACGTCTTTTTATGCATGGTGTGGGACAGTTCTGGCCAATGAGTTCTTTCCTAAATTCACGTCAAAGATTATATCAGTGACACCTCTTATCGGAGTCATTCTCACCACTCTTCTCTGTGCTAGCCCTGTAAGTAAATTCATATAACCAGAAACACCGCTTTATTGAATGTATAGGAGTGAATGTAGTATCGACTCTTGAATATTTTTTTTCTCTTGTTATTAGATTGGACAAGTATCAGAGGTTTTGAAAACACAAGGAGCTCAACTTATACTCCCTGTGGCACTCCTTCATGCAGCAGCCTTTGCTATTGGCTATTGGATTTCAAAGTTGTCTTTCGGAGAGTCTACTTCCCGTACCATTTCTATAGAGTGTGGAATGCAAGTAAGTTACTTTCTCTTACACCAAATTTATATTGTCGTTTGTTTTGTTACAAACTCTTTTATTAAGAAACTCTATTTGTGTTTTGGAAACTGCAGAGTTCAGCGCTTGGGTTCTTGCTTGCACAGAAGCATTTCACAAACCCTCTTGTGGCTGTTCCTTCTGCAGTCAGTGTTGTTTGCATGGCTGTAAGTTTATCATAGGCATCGTTTTTTGAACCAATGTGTAGTTTATGTTGAATGGCATTGATGTAACTATGTTGACTTGTATTTTGTAGCTGGGCGGGAGTGGCTTAGCCGTGTTCTGGAGAAACCAGCCGATTCCAGAAGATGACAAGGATGACTTCAAAGAGTGAATGAATGAAGTAGGAAGAATCTATTTGTGTGGATTGTTGTAATGTTTGTAGACTTGCTCCCTTGGATTTTTATTGAAAGACATAAAACAAGATCTGTGTTAAAAAAGACAAACGCAAGATCTTGCATGTTGAATTTGTGTTCAATTTTTGTTTGATTATCATGTTGAACTAGATTATTTATCTACTTGTATTAATGTATTTGGCAAAGTCATCGCCTCTGCTGAGCCAAGGTATCTGTTTTGGACTTGGGTGTACAAGCTATCCCAAGGCTTTGAGCAAAATAGCGCAACCCTTAAACTAGCACTAGGTAGGCCACAAACATTTGAAGATGTCTATCAGAAGTTTCTGAACAACAAGTCATATAATCTCATGGACACCATACTTGTTTGCATCAGACGAATAACATCTCTTATCTCAGAAATTGAGTATTTTGATTTAGAAAACCAACGAAATAAGAACTCAGATACAAGTGTAACAAACAAAAAGTCGGCGGGTAAACAATTCATTGTCAGACAAAGTTTCTGATTAAATCCTCATGTGCCTGATTGATTACCACTAAACCAGAATTTACTCAGTTTAAGAAGATATCTTACATTAGCAAACAAACGATCTCATCCCCTCTCTATCCATTCGAACCTGACCTCATTTTTTCTTCTACAGCCTGGATAGTTTCATCTTTTCTAATTCTCATCAGCTTTTCCATTCTCACTGCTTACTGCATTGTCCACCTCCATCTCCTTAGATGATTCATCAACTTCGCCATCCAACTCTGGCTGGATCTTCTTCTCAGATTCACCATCTTCACCTACAACTGAATCAGTTTCCATGTCCTGATTACCGTCTTCGATTTGTGGCATGTTGTTCTGGTATTGCTCATACACGCCTTGTGCCTGTCCCGTCCAAAAGAAATTACATACATTAAACAAACCAGTTTCCAAACAAAACAAAATTAGTTATCCACGCAACTAGTTTTGAGTCTTTACCTTGTAGAACTCGTTCATCCTATCGTGAACTATGTGTGCCATCTCTTCAACATCATGAACAAGATAAGGATTTCCAACTTCCTCTACTGCACGATCTGTATAAGCTGTGTTCTCACTCAGGTTGAGGCCGAGCCGATCAGGTCTTTTCAGAAGAAGTTGAAACGTTGGTTGCAGTTCATAGCATTGTTCAAAGAGAGAGCGGCGGCAGAACACATACAGACCGAGCCTGGCACGTGACATCGCAACTACCAATCTTCTCACATCACGTAGATGTCCAACAAAGCGTGTTCGGACAAGAGACAGCAAGATAAAATCATTCTGTTGTCCTTGGAACTTGTCCACTGTAGTCACCTGAGAAAATAACAAAACCGAGGAAATCAGAACACCAAAATAGACCAAGTCATATACATGATAAATATCGTATGGACATTTAATATATACTTGAATAGATATGTTACCTTGCTAGGCGGCCCGATGAAAGAATAGGGAACACATCGACGGTTGATAACATCACGGATTAAGAGCTTCTGACCATTATATGTCGTCAATATCGATATCTTGTTAGCAGGATATCCTAGCAATCTCATGTATATATAGACACTGACGATATATTCAGCTTCTCCCTGATTTTGATAAAACCATGGAGATGGTGTTGACTCTCCTCTCCCTTCGTAATCAGGCACATTAATCAACTGATAGTCATATGAGAATCCAGCATTTGCTCTATGAAATATGGGTGCTTCCTTAACAATGGAAAGGTCTCCCAAGTCTCTGTATCTCCAGTTGTAAAGTTTGGCTAAGCTTGGCCTGGCTCTTCCTTGAGCATTAAGCTCAATATAAGGAATACCAAGACGCACAAACCTGGTAAACAGACTCTGATCCATGTGACTGTATTTCTGGAAAGCCATATTCTTCACCACTGGAGGCAGCTGGTGGTGATCACCAATCAATATACAGCGCTTGAGTCGTGCGTGACCATCTTCTTGCTTCTGAAGCAACATTGGTATGAAAGTCTCAATTTCCAAAATCTGAGCACTTTCTTCCATCAACAAGTTATCATACTTGAACCCCAACTTAAGAAAATCTCTCCTCTTCAATGCTGCATGAGTACACGTCATTGCTACAATCTTGGCTTGTTTGGTCATCAGGTAGTTTGCTCTATCAGCAGTAGATTTGAGCAGTTCAAAGGCCCTACACTCTTCTAGCTCTTGGAACACAGTCTTGAGATGAGAGAAACAACCTTGAGCTGCTCTCATGTCTTTCTCATATGACTCCCCACTAAAAACAGGCTTAGGCGTGTCTGAGAAGAATTCTTTGAACGGGAAGCGATCTTGAACAAAAGATGGATTGTTTTCATTTCCAGCACAAGCAGCAAGAAATAGCTCCCAACGCGAGTAGACATGAAGCAACCAGAAATACCCAGCTGTTTCGCAAGTATAACCTACATCCTCTGGAATTTGAAGAGATCTTGCTAGTCTTTCAACCTCGCTGAGCAGTTCTAAACGTCGAACAAGCATGGCATTGACACGTCCTTGTCTGCTAAAGTCAAGATCAGTGGCAAGCTCTTGCTCACCTTGACCCAAACGAAGTAGATACCGCGCTGGCACATCCCTCTGAGAAACCAAACCCATGTATCAGAACCCGTTAAAGTTTTAAACTATAAGATACTACGTTTAATAAAAAAGCACGCAGAGAGATGCCTAATAGTACCTCCATTATCTTCTCAAAAAGATCATTCAAAGCCTGATTTGAATGAGTGATAATCAAGGTCCTTTGAGAAGGACAATTGTGATATAGCACATTTAAGATTTGCACTGCTGTATCAGTCTTTCCGGTACCTGGTGGACCAACCACCATAGTTAGCCCAGGCTGAATACCAGAGATAATGGCTCCCACCTGCAGGACAATAGTAGGCATGGTTTAATAACAAGTTGCAACTAAAACATAATCCTTAGTATGAGGAAAAACCCCATCGCTGAGGGGTAAAAATGTTTTTGAACATCAGGTTAAAATTTCTCCGAACAAAGACGAATAGCATGAGAGCAATATCGTTCAAAGAGACGAACCAAAACCAAATGCTTTACTAGACACAATGAGGCGCATAAAGTTGAAGCGTAGCATTCTCGTATGACTTCTTCTATAAGGAAATAAATGAATTCTAAGATGATCAGTTGCTCATTATTCACAGAAGTTTCACGAATAGCAAAACCTTATGATCTTAGCAGCACAAAATAATAACCGAATGGTCTTAATAAAATGAGTATACCGCTCTGAGGATGTAGAGATTAATAGTTACCTGCGTAGGTGTAAATTTAACTGAGTTCTGCTTCGGCTGGTCTTGAGGATAAGGCCCTGGGTCAGGTGGGGTATATGCTTCAACAATAAGTTTCTCCTTTGGGGATACATCCACCATATCAGCATTGTCTGCTGGATTTATTTCAGATATCTTATTTCCAGAAAGAGCATTAGCATTCCCTTTTAGTGTCTTTGGAAGAGTGATTCTAAAGGGAGGCCTTGGATCCAGAACTTGATCACCATCAGAACTGACGAAAGATACCTAACATGCAAGAGTTATGTGAGAAATGGAAAAAAATAAGGAGTTTAACATAAAACCATATACCAATGAAAATAATTTCTAACCTCATAATCTGGAAAACTTTCACTGAGATGTTTTGCATCAAGGAAAGTATCTTTGAAGTCCACGGTTTTCAATAGGTTTGGCATATTAGGCCACTGTGCAGCAGAAGGGTTTCCATACCCAAGAAATACGTTATGCAACCAATCCGGAACAATACAATATTCATTCATGAGGTCTCTGATAGATTCCAGAATAGCCTTGAAGTTGTTCTCTTTTGGCTTTCTCCTCATTAGCACATTAAATGTGCCATACACATCCTCAGCACCTTTTTCAGCAATGTCTGTAACATCTATGTGATACTGCGCAGCATCTAAAGCGACAGTCACAGTCCTCATTTCACCTTTTGGGGGCTTCCATTCATCCCGTTTAACTTTTCCAGTAAAATCATTCATCAAATTTCCTTCCTCGTCACGGATATCAATGACTTCACAACCACGAACATACTGAAGCCCAAGCCTCTGTGGCACTGTAGCTTTAGCAGCTTCCTCCGCACCTAATGGCTCAAATGAAGGGCGTACACAAAGCAAAAACAGCACATCATGCTCTTTAAGGGAATTCCATTCAGATCTTATTTGTGTTCTGTAACTCTTAATACTGAAGGTAACTTCTGCAGTCACAGATGATGGCTTCTCTTCTCCAATATTAGGCTGCTTCACCTGAGCGATTTTGAATCCATTAATCGGAACGGCCATTCGTGACCAACCACGAAAAGCAGTTTCTCCCTCGTTATCAATGTGTGCAAGAAGATGGGGTACAGCTTCCTGTATATCTTCACGAATCTCATAGGTAGATTCTAGACGGAAGAGATTGAAGTTTCTAAGGAGGTAATCATGTAGTGTTAGAAACTGAAGATTAAGCTTTGGGAGAGCAAGGCAACCTTCCCCAGAATAGTTAATGCTTGGAATAACACTCTCGTCCCACATGATTTGCTCATTTGGGTACAAAGGCAAAGCGTTTATGGCTTCTTTCTGAGACTGTTGCTTCTCAAAGGAGGAGACGACCACCTCAGTCAGAAAATCCTTACTATCTGCCCAAGGATCATGTTTCGAAACCAGTTTAAGCTGTACAAAAGCACATGAAAATGAGATTTAATGAAGGTGGCAAGGTTTATTTTTGTCGTAAGTGAAGCTATAAGAAACAAAAGTATATTAATTAAAAAAAAAAACGAAAATCAGCAGCATCAAGATTCCATGAAGATGTGACCCTTCCAGATATATACCTTTGAGCAGACAACATCCCTTAAATCTTCAAGAGAAAGCGCAGACAACCGCCTCCGAAGATCAGAACTCTTGTGAACCGAACCAATATTAGCCAAAGCCACATCTCGCAACTAAAGCAAACAAGATAACAAAAAAAAGGTGAGAATTTAGAGATATTACAGAACAAGGAAGAATGCAGATCGAAGGCTTCAAATTCGATCAGTAACAAAATAAAACCGTGGCACGCAAAACTAACTATCTACTAGAAAACCATGGTTACCAGTAAATACCTTGGGTATTTTCTTAAAGGCAAGAAGCTGAAACGCCATAAAACGATCGTAATGAAACTGAAGTGCTTCATCATCAGTTAATTGTGTTCCATCATGATCCTTAATCTCAAACTTTTCGTAGAACTGTAACAAGTCAACCAATTGTGCGAAAAGCTTCCCTTTTTCATGTTTGTATAGGACACTAAGTCGACATTTGGCAACAACTGCTATATCCGCCACAAGAGGTCTTAAGTATCTGTAATAATCAAAGATGAAGAGATGGAGAAAGAAAAATAAGGTCGAGTAAATGAATGGTAAAGAGATATAGACACAGGGCGTGAAGACTAATAAAGAAGATATTATCAGGACCAGAAAAAAACACCTAGAACGTAGAATAAAGATTTTGACCTTACTACAAATAACTTGCAAATATTAATACCTTCTTGTTGGAAGTTGGTTCAGCATATCAATGAGAAATTCCATGAATCTCTCGCAATATAAGACAGAAGAATCATCGACCAATTGAAATCCAGCATTCTCATCACCCTCATCCGCAAAAACTCCGTGATCAAGAACCTGGAATAAAATATATGAAGTATGAACCTTGCATAGCTACGCGAAAATAATTGATGAACATAGACCACTTGAGCCTAAAAATAACAGGCATAGTACCTCGACAAATTCTTCTATTAGGCTTCGAACAAAATTTGCTTCAGGTGATGAGGATGGATCAAACTGCTCTCCCTTTGACGTTGCCTCAGCTGCCCACTTCTTTGATAACCTCTTCCACTTTTTTATTAAATCAGGTTGAAGGCAGAGCTCCATCTACAGTTGTGAAAATCAATGATAGCATCAGAGCCACTAACAAAAACATATTAACATAATTTATTTGAAGGAAGGCAACCCCTACCTGGAAACGTCCATAAGACAAACTATGCCAAGACTGTAATCCTGCTAGACTTAGAACAGTCTCATTAACCACCGCGTCTTCCAAACTCTATAACATCACGCAGATAAGGATATATAAGAAAACCAAAAAAATAGCAAAAAGATACCTGGAAAGCACACAGTTTTACTGTCAGCGATCACTGCTTACTAATGTATTTAAGCTCTTGAGCCATGTGCAGCACCAACAAAATATATATTTGCTACTGATATAACAAAATCATATCTAGAAAACAGAACAAACCTGGAAAGCATTGATCATGAAGACCAGATAATTAGTCTTCTCAGCAATAGTCAAGTCTCTTCCCTACAATGGTAACCCAAAGACAACATCAATATATAGTGATTATGATTTATCACTATGCTCCCAAATCTATAGCAAAGTCTAAAGCAATGATATGTGAATCCAATAAAAACACAAGTAGAATCCAAATCATGTACCAAGAACACCACACACCTCTTTAAGGCGAAGAACCTTCTGAAGAAACTTCTTGAACAGATCTTCATTATCATGAAAGCAAATCCAAGCTTCTACATTCTCCCGAAACTATACAGATCCAATTCAAATTCATCGTTTAGCAAACTCATTAACAAACATTCAAATACACAACGAGAGATCAACACCTTACCTTCTCATTAATCATAAGAATCATAGACATAACATGCTCAAACGTCGCCGTCTCGGGATCGAAATTAGGCCACAGATAATTCTCCAAGTACTGACTCACTTCCAAAACCATCACTCTCTGCAACGGAACCGGTTTCCTCCCACTAACCACCTTCAGCTCCGCCGCGTAAATCTCCTTAACCACTTCCGGATCGAACGGTTTCTCAGGCAACTTCCCTCCGGTTTTGATCCAGCTCTCCTCGGCGATCTTCGTTAACCTATCTTGCTGAATCTCCGAAAGAGTGATGGAGCTTGGTAGATTGGATCCAGGCTTCGACTCGAGTGGATTGGTAGGTGGCTCGAGTGGATACTCGGCGACTCTGTGGCGCTTGAAGTCGTAGGTGCCTGTTCCATAGACCTTCGTCATCTTCTTCGCGCGGAAGATGGAGTGATGATAGTACGGCGGGTGTTTTAGGGCTTAAGCTGTCGCGGAGGAGTAGTTCGTCGACGTTAGAAGATAAAGGAGATATTTACGACCCGAACCGAGTTTTGTTTATAGGTAGATGGGCTTGGGCCGAGATTTTAGCTGGAGAAGTGTTTTAGTCAAAAGGTCTAATCAAACCAGAAACCGAAGATTTTCATCGCTTCGAACCGGAGTAATATTTAATTTATACTGAACCGAACAGAAAAAAAAAACTATCGAAGAATAAGAGCATGTTTATTAGAATTTTTTAGAATGAAATTATTAACTCATAATTTGACTTTTTTTTGTTTTTAATTTCTTTATATTTTGGATAAAAATCGACTTTTAAATAAAAATTTAAAAACAGATTTTAATTTTTTTTAGTTAAAATTAAAAGACAGTTCTTATATTACGTTAAGAACTCCATCTTAAAAACCATCCAATAAACATGGCCTAATCATAACAAAAGTATTCTAGACATCAACCAAGTGAACTCTCTTTTGATATATTCATTCCAAGAGGACAAACAAAGCACCTTGACTTAGCCAAAAAAAAAGAGAGCAATAGATTGAACTGAAATGATGACTTGCTTTGTTTACTCTCCGAGGTTTAAATTGTTACTGGTCAAAACCTTAAAAAGAAACAATATCTTGTAACAATTGTTATAGCAAAGTATATGTAAAGTAAGTATCTTAACTTATTAATTTTAATATATTAAAAATGTTAATATATTAAATTTTTGGTTATTATTTGGATTTTAATATTTATGAAAAAAAATCAAACCACTTAAAGATTAACACATGGCTGAGGATATCTAATGAAAATCTACAAGTTTCTATTTTGAAATTATTATTCCTTAACACTGTTAATTTTTTCTATTTTTCTTTTGATGTTTAGATATCTATAGAGTTTAATGGAGATGCTCTAAGGTTTCGATATATAATGGTAGCTATGTAGGTTGGTTTCTCTCTATATATACCTCTCTCATCTCATCATCGGCTAATAAAACGATAATGAACACAGCAGAAAATTCAGATTCCATCTCAATAGATCTCATTCTCGAGATACTCTCAAGACTGCCTTCAAAATCAGTAAGGAGGTTTCATTGTGTGTCAAAGCTATGGCGATCCATGCTTAGTCGTCCCTACTTCACAGAGTTGTACTTGACTAGATCATCTACTCGACCACGTCTCTTATTTGCTGTCGACAGAGTTGGTGAGGAGCTACACTTCTACTCGTCGCCACAGCCTCATATTCCTTATGACAACAAGTCTTCTCTCGTAGTAGCCGCAGATTATCACAACACGTTCCTTGCAAGACCTTGTGTCTATGCATCTGGTTTGATATGTTTCCTTGGAACGAAGCGTAGGGACTACATGCCTTTGATATGTAATCCCATCACGGGAGAGTATGCAAACCTACCTAGAGTGATCGAGTTACCTAAAGTGCTCACGTACCCTAAATCAGACACTTTTTTAGGGTTTGATCCAGTTGAAAAGCAATTCAAGTTATNGCAAGACCTTGTGTCTATGCATCTGGTTTGATATGTTTCCTTGGAACGAAGCGTAGGGACTACATGCCTTTGATATGTAATCCCATCACGGGAGAGTATGCAAACCTACCTAGAGTGATCGAGTTACCTAAAGTGCTCACGTACCCTAAATCAGACACTTTTTTAGGGTTTGATCCAGTTGAAAAGCAATTCAAGTTATTGGATGCGAATTATCAATCTCGTTCTCGAACGGATCATAAGATTCTGACATTAGGAGGTCGAACACTTAGCTGGAGGAGTAAGATCGATTGTCCATCATATAATTATTCTTTGTCTGATGGGATATGCATCAATGGAGTTTTATATTACTTAGCTTATGACAAGTTTGACATAAAAGTAATAGTTTGCTTTGATGTTAGGTCTGAGGAATTCAGGGTTATTAATGCAGAATGTTTTTGTGATCAGTACTCTCCAGCTATATTAATAAATTATAAGGGTAAATTAGGTGGGATTTGTTGGAAGTCTACTGATGAAGCTGGTGATACCACTGAGCTGCGTATGTGTGTTCTACATGATGTTGAGACGCAAGAATGGTCGAAACATGTCTATACTTTGCCCGAGAATGAAGTCATTAGTCTCCACAAATATTCCATTGCTGGAGTGACCACTAGAGGTGAAATTGTTTTGTCGATGAACTATACATTTAAACCGTTCTATGTTTTCTACTTCAATCCTGAAAAGAACACTCTCCGGAGTGTTGAAATCCAAGGCTTTGGTGAGGATCTCAGTAGAGTTAAAGTCTTTGTAGACCATGTGGAGGATTTCAACTTTGTATGATAAGAGACTATAAGCTAGTTTGGTTGTGATGTTGTGAGTTTTCTGATCTTCAAGCTTCGGTTGTGAGCTCTTATCATTTTTGCTGGCTTATCATATACATACTTTCTTTTGGGTTTTCATTGTATTGCATGTCACCTGAAAACAAAAATAATGTTTGATCTTAACTATAATAATAACGCATAAAGGTCCAACAATATGATTATTACATGTCTCAGTAGCAGCTCTAATCATAGCAAGACCACCGATGTCAATGTTTTCAACCTCTTTTCTCTCGTAGCTAACGAAACAGATATGGAATTTTGTTAGTGTAACTTTTTCCATTTCTTTTACAAACCGATTCAGAATCAATATTTTTATTTGGACGGATAATACTTGAAAAGCCGATGCTTTATAGCAAACCTTATTGCAAAATATGTAAAGCGAGTCTCTAAACTTATTAATGTTATATAATAGTAAATTAAAGATCATGGTTTTATTTTTTATAAATTAAAGATATAAAATAATACTAAATTATAAAAAAATATCATTTGAAACAAAATAATATTATTTTAAAAAGTATTATATACGTAAAAAAATAGTTGGTTTGAAATAAGTGTACCCCTAGAAGTATAATATTTTATACAAATAGAAAATTTCATTTTAACCCTTTTTGCAAAATATGTAAAGTGAGTATCTAAGCTTGTTAATGTTGTAGTTATTTTTTTTTTTCAAAATATATCTCTATAATATTATTTGAGAAGTCAGTTTCCTACGTGTCGCGCTCACGTTAACTCTCGCGAAAGTTGATTACATAGATACCCTTAATGAATTGTTAGTTTTTAATATTATTATTAAATTTTTTATTTAGTTTTTTTTTTATCTTTTTCCAAATAACATATATAATAAAAAGGAAATATTTCACAAATTTTAAAACGAAATTATATGTATATAATATGACTTTATTAAAAAGGAAAATTCACAAAATAGTAATACCCCCATTAACATATACATAAATATGACTTTATTAAAAGAAATTTCACAAAATAGTAATACCCCCATTAATATATATTTTTAAACAACATAAAATATATTTTCAAAATAATAAAAAATATATATGTTCATGAACATCCAAAATTTATCAGTTACACTTTATTTTCTAATATTTTTTTTTTGGAAATTAACTTTTAATTTGATAAATATTATGAAAATGCATGTATATTTAAGCGATAAATAAAACTAATTTAATTTGACTTAACTAAAATAAAGAGTAAATAAATATTATGAAAATACATGTATATTTAAGCGATACATAAAACTAATTTGATTTGACTCAACTGAAATAAAAAGTAATTATACTTCAATTTTAATTTAAAAATATTTTTAACTCAATATACTCACAAAATGAATAACTCGACTAATCTAATTTATATCCAAAATTAAACATCTAACTAAAATAAGAAAATATAATTTATTATAATAATATATTTAATTTTATACATATAAATTAGAGATTGATTCAAAGCATATTAAAAATAAAAAAGAAAATATTAACCAATTACAGTTTAATTCTTTTGTAGAATTTATATATATGCATGAGACTTCAAAATATTATTATTATATTAATTTATATAATTTTTAATCAAACACTTGAGTTTATTATTTATTTCATTTTAAACACAATATATATTAAGTTATACATAATTAAACCATAGTATATTTACATATCTAAGACAATAACCAACCAAAATGAAAATAAGAAAATTAAACAAAATTTTATTATATTTAGAAAAAATATTGTAGTTTAATTCGAAAATAGATATTATCCAATATATCAAATTGATAACCAAACCGACTATTGATCTAAAAAATAATTAAATCGACAATAACATATCCAAAGTCATATGTATAATTAGAATAATGTAATATTTATTAATATAAATTATACATATAAATTGATTCAAAAGTAAAACTAAATATCAATCAATTCTTATAAAATTTTACTTTTATAAATATTTATACCCGTGCATGAGCACGGGAAAATCACCTAGTTGTATATTGTTTATGAATAGACTATTTATGAAGGAAAATAAATAAAGAAGTATTATATGAAATTTTCATAATTGCTGTCATTAGATAATATAAATGACTATGTGTAAGATTATATGAATTTTTTGACAGTTAGAATTAATTGGTTCTAGAATTTATTCTTTTAGATTTTTGATTAAAATCAATGAGAAGTAAATATAATATATATAGGAGGATTTTGATTAAAATCAATAAAATTAAAAATCATCAATTAATCAAATTATTTTAATTATATTAAACTTCATCTATGATTGACACTTAAAAAAAAATTATTTATTTCTCATTTAATATATAATAAGATAATATGATTTTTAAATTCTAAATTTTTAAAAGATATAAAAAAAAAAGATTATTTTTAAATAAAATGTATCAAGTTAAAATTTTACAATTGGGTATGCCTTGTAATAAAATTTGTAATAAATTTTGGGACATATTTTTATTCATAATATATTTGGCATTTATATAAGTTGGTTTATGGTTAATTTCCCTTTTGGAATTTATTTTAAAAAATAAAAACTGAAAATCATCGACCAATCAAATTATAATAATTAATTCAATATTTCACTTATGAATGACATGTGTACAAAATCTACTAAACTAACTTCTCAATTAATATATAGGAGTATTCTATTATTTTTGATAAGTTACCGGTTCTAACTTTATCTTTAAAAAGCAACATATCTTGCAAAATGTAAAGTGAGTATCGGAAATTATTAATGTTAATATATCAAAAAGTTTAGTCATTTATTAAAATATCTAATGCAAATCTACAAGTCTCTATTTTTGAAATACTATTTCTTTAACACTCCTATTTTTCTTTTGATGTTTAGATAGCTATAGAGTTTAATGGAGATGCTCTTAGGTCATCATCTGGATATATAATAGTAGCTGAGTAGGTTGGATTCTCTAGATATTTTTCTCCTCTCGGTCCCATCATCTGCTAATAAAGGCGATCATGAAAAGAGCAGAAAATTCAGATTCCATCCCAATGGATCTCATTTTGGAGATACTCTCAAGACTGCCTTCAAAATCAGTAGGGAGGTTTCACTGCGTGTCAAAGCAATGGCGATCCATTCTTAGTGGTCCCTATTTTTCAGAGTTGTACTTGACTAGGTCATCTTCTCGACCACGTCTCTTATTCGCTGTCTACGGAGTTGGTGATGAATTACACTTCTACTCGTCTCCACAGCCTCAGATTCCACATGACAAGTCGGCTCTTGTAGTAACTGCTGATTTTCATACGAGGTTCCGGTCAGACACTTGTTCCTATGCATCTGGTTTGGTATATTTTCCTGGAATGTACTACTCTGTGGGGTCAATGCCTATGATATGTAATCCTATCACGGGACAGTATGTGAACCTACCTAAACATATCGAGAACTTTACCCCGAAAACTTTTTTAGGGTTTGATCCAATTGAAAAAAAGTTCAAGGTGTTGGTAAAGAATTATGACAGGGATCATGAAATTCTGACATTAGGAGTTCCAACACTTGGGTGGAGGAAAAAGATCGATTGTTCACGAGACTTTAAACGCTACGCTAATGGGATATGCATCAATGGAGTTTTATATTACTTAGCTTATGGCAAGTTAGACGTAATTGTAGTTTGCTTTGATGTTAGGTCTGAGGAATTCAGGGTTATTAAAGCAGAATGCTTTTGTGATGAGTCTCCAATTAGATTAATAAACTATAAGGGTAAATTAGGTGGGGTTACTTGGGATTATAGAGACATTGGTGCCACTGAGCTGCGTATGTGGGTTCTACATGATGTCGAGAAACAAGAATGGTCCGAGTATGTCTACCCTTTTCCTGATGATGAAGTCTATAATCTAGATGGATTTGGCGTTGTTGGAATGACTGCTAGAGGTGAAATTGTCTTTTCGAGGATGGGTGGTTCTGAACCGTTTTATCTTTTCTACTTCAGTCCAGAAAAGAACACTTTAAAAAGAGTTGAAATCCAAGGTTTTGGTGAGAATGTTAGTTTTTGTAGAGTCTTTGTAGACCATGTGGAGGATTTTAACTTTTTAAGAATAGAGTAGTTTTGGCTGTGTTATTGTGACTTTTCTCATCTCCAAGGCTGTTGTTGTGAGCTCTTATCATTTTATTGGCTTATCATATACTTTCTATCGGGTTTTCATCTTCAGTGATCTACTTGTATTGCACGTGACTTAATGTCATTATGATTACATGTCTCGTTTGCTACTAGCAGCTCTAATCATAGCAAGACCACCGATGACAATGTTCTCAACCCCTTTCTCTCGAAGCTAACTGCTGTATTTTTTTTTTCTGAACACAACATATTTCTGTTTTTTAGAAAAAAAAAGAAAAAAAAAAAACACAACATATTTCATTCATTAAACTTAACCGATTACAAAGATAAATGCAACATCTGAAAGTCGATATGCGCTTCTAATGGAGACTTCCAATACAAGACAATAAAAAGATAGAGACACAAGCTTGATAACAAGTTGAAACATAATTCGAAGGTGCCACATACGAGTAAGCTTCTAGAGTAATTACATCGTCCTTCAAATTCTTCAACGGAAATAGTCACCGTATATCGTGATGTATATGGTGACGTTGAGCGTTCCGTAACCTTGATTCTCATTGGAATGAGTATAGTTGTGTCTTTCGGTCCTAAACGAACCATCACATAAAGCATCAAACGCTAAGGAGATCGGAAATCATTGGCTACATAGCCAAGGAAAGAGTCCCCACGAAAGGGGATTATTACGGAAGTTGTCACTCCTACAATTAAAGTGGAGGATGATGGAAGTTGTCACGCTAACTGCTGTATAATTAACATTAATATAGTATTGAACAAAATAAGTGTCGTAAACATAAGGTAATGTGCGTCCAAGCAGCCAAATTAGTCGTTGGTTTGGTTGCATCTATTGTTGACCTGATTTGAATATTCATTTTACCAAGAGTTTGGAGAAATCTTGCACACAAACAAAAGCCAAAGCTTTTTCTCAATAACTGAAAGAACATAAATTAATATGCAAATCAAACAACAAACAAAGAAATATCAAAGCTGAGATTTGGCTTCAGTTGACAACTCCAAGTCTTATCTTTGGATCATGACTCTTATACTTCTATGTAATCTAAAACATAAAAAAAAACATATAATCACAAGCATTACATTTCATTCCTTTTAGCACTGAGTAACGTCTTGTGTAACGCAAAAAAATACAAATGTCATAAGATTTGATCTTATTTGGTCCCTACGTAGCAAAAGCATTCTAGACATTTAAAAGTGATCTTTCTTCCAAATACTTCGTTTTTTTTTTTCCTTTTATTATTTTTCATTGTTACCTGTTATATAATAACCCAACTAGGTGTTTTGCCCGCACATGCGAGCTTAATAATATTTAAGTCAATTTAAAAAATTATCAAAATAAATGATTGTTTGAATCCAAATAATCCGATCTAAAATATTAAACTTATTTACATTAATAAAGTTATTTACAAATTAAAACAAATCTAGATTTTCCTTTAAAATTTTGAAAAATCTAAAGTCTATTTAATTTCTTCTTAATTGATAAAAAATATAGAAATCTATCGTTCAATTTGAAAATTGAATCGATAAATATACATTCAAAAATTGATCTTACAGAAAGAATAAAATTAGTTTGGATAATAATACAATATATTTGAATTTATTTTTGTCAAACACGTAATTTCTTTCTTTTTGAATGATCTTTGTTATTTGATTATTGTTATTTATTTCTCACGATTAATGTTTAAGGTTTAACTATATAAAATATAAACATAAATTTAATTTAACGTGTGAGTTTAGAGGCGAACAATAAATTCACGAATATATATCATTATATTATATTATTATATTATTTTAAATTGAAATAATGATGTATTATAATTTTTTCAATTTTCTCTTTTGAATTATATACAATTAAAAATTTTACTTTATGAATATTTATTTATGTGTTTTCTGTTTTTGATTTTTTTATCAAAAATATATTTTCTGGATAACAACACAATATATATAAGAATTATCTATTTATTTTATTTTTAAATATATATTTAGATTATGGATAATTCTTATCATTATTATTAATTTAAATCATTTATCTAATCAAATAATTATTAAATTCGTTTTTATTTTTAGCTGATTTATATATTTTATTCATTAAGGGTATAAATGATATTAACCACTCCAACTTTTAACGTGAGAGCTCCGTTGCGAAAGATCACTTCGCAAATAATAGTATAGATCTCTGAAAAAGAAACATATCATGCAAAATGTGTAAAGTGAGTATCTAAACTTATTAATGTTAATAAATTAAAAATAGTTATTTATTTAAATATTAGTATTTATGAAAAATCAAAACCACTTAAAGATTAACATATGGCTTAGAATATCTAATGAAAATCTACAAGTCTTTATTTTGAAATACTATTCCTTAATCCTTCATTTTCTATCTTTTCTTTTGATGTTTAGATATCTATAGAGTTTAAAGGAGATGCTCTTATAATGTCGATAAATAAGAGTAGCTGAGTGGGTTGGATTCTCTAGATATCTCTTAGTCCCATCATCAGCTAATTAAAGATTAACACATGGCTTAAAATATCTAATGAAAATCTACAGGTCTTTATTTTTGAAATACTATTCCTTTAACACTCCTATTTTTCTTAGCTGAGTGGGTTGGATTCTGTAGATATCTCTTAGTCCCATCATCGGCTAATTAAAGATTAACACATGGCTTAAAATATCTAAAGAAAATCTACAGGTCTTTATTTTTGAAATACCATTCCTTTAATACTCTGTATTTTTCTTTTGATGTATAGATATCTATAGAGTTTAATGGAGATGCTGTAAGGTCATCATCTGGATATATAATAGTAGCTGAGTAGGTTGGATTCTCTAGATATTTCTCTCCTCTTGATCGGTCCCATCATCTGCTAATAAAGCGATCATGAATAGAGCAGAAAATTCAGATTCCATCCCAATGGATCTCATTTTGGAGATACTCTCAAGGTTGCCTTCAAAATCAGTAGGGAGGTTTCACTGCGTCTCCAAGCTATGGAGATCCATGCTTAGTGGTCCGTATTTCGCAGAGTTGTACTTGACTAGGTCATCTGCTAGACCACGTCTCTTATTCGCTGTCTACGAAGTTGGTGGGGAAGTAGTACACTTCTACTCGTCTCCACAGCCTCAGATTACACATGACAAGTCGGCTCTTGTAGTAACCGCTGATTATCATACGACGTTCCGTGCAGACACTTGTTCCTATGCATCTGGTTTGATATGTTTCCCTGGAATGTACAACTCAGAGAATGGGGGCTTAATGCCTGTGATATGTAATCCTAGCACGGGACAGTATGCGAACCTACCTAAACAGATCCTGGACTTTGCCCCGAAAACTTTTTTAGGGTTTGATCCAATTGAAAAAAAGTTCAAGGTATTGGTAGAGCATTTTGAAAGGGATTATGAAATTCTGACATTAGGAGTTCCAACACTTGGGTGTAGGAAAAATATCGATAGTTCACGAGACTTTAAAAGCTGCTCTAATGGGATATGCATCAATGGAGTTATATATTATGTAGCTAAAAAAAATGGCATAAGAGTGGTAGTTTGCTTTGATGTTAGGTACGAGGAGTTCAAGGTTATTAAAGCAGAATGCTTTTGTGATGTGTTTCCAATTAGATTAATAAACTATAAGGGTAAATTAGGTGGGGTTACTTGGGATCATAAAAACATTGGTGGCACTGAGCTGCGTATGTGGGTTCTACATGATGTCGAGAAACAAGAATGGTCCAAGTATGTCTACCTTTTTCCTGATGATGAAGTCTATAATCTACACGGATTTGACGTTGTTGGAATAACTGCTAGAGGTGAAATTGTCTTTAGTAGGATCGGTGGATATGGACCGTTGTTATATCTTTTCTACTTCAATCCCGAAAAGAAGACTCTCAAAAGAGTTGACATCCAAGGTTTTGGTGAGAATGTTCGTTATTTTCTAGTATTTGTAGACTATGTGGAGGATTTTAACTTTTTAAGGAGAGAGTAGTTTGGCTATATGTTGTTGTGACTTTTCCCATCTTCAAGGCTTTTGTTGTTAGCTCTTATCATTTTATTGGCTTATCATATACTTTCTATTGGGTTTTCATATCCAGTGATCTACTTGTATTGCACGTCACTTTGAAAGCAAAAAATAATGTTTGGACACTAAAGTATTTAAAATTATGATTACATGTCTCGTTTGCTACTAGCAGCTCTAATCATAGCAAGACCACCGATGACAATATTCTCAAACACTTTCTCTCAAGGCTATCATGTCCATCCTCGACCCTTCATCTTCATCTTCATCACCATAGTTAACATTATCATGATGTTCTTCACAAACTCTGTAGTAGTCATCTCCCATGTCGCCGTACTGTCTCTTCATGCTCCCACTTCTTAGCCTTCTGGATTCAGAATCGTCAAACAATCCAAAGAAGAGACTGTTCTTGCAGCTGTTGTCTTCTGTAAAATGATAACTCAGAGAATTAATTGGATGATTGAGCACAACAGAGGAGAAGACAGAGCACACCTATGGCTAAGACCACCTCCGGCATCGAGAAACAAGCAACACGGCAAGATTTAACGTGTATATTGTCATTCTAATTAACATTTTTACCAAAAGAAAAAGTATATTGTCATTCTTTTATATTAAAAAATTATTAACAATTTATTTCTTGCTAAATTCGACAAGAAACAGTAAGTAGCCAATATTTATCTTTTTCAAATTACTTTGTTTTTTTTCATTTTTTCATAAGTTACTAGTTATAGCTTTATTAGGTGTTTGTCCGTGATTTCGCAGATGATAATATTATACGAAAAGTACATTGTATGTTTATAATGTTATAATTGTTGAATAATAATTAGAAATATTAAAATTTTATCATTTAATAGTTTGATAATAAAAAATTTCAGTATCTATCTTAGAAGAGTTATAAAATTTAAGATAATTCACCAACATAAATGTAAGTCACTAAAAATATTTTTTTTTAAATACAAGTATTATTACAATTGGTTCAAGTAATTGATTGTAAATTGTCTTTTAAATTATTTTAATACGTGAAAACGATAACCTTTTAACCATAAAAAATGTATTTTGTGTAGTTCCAAGAAGGTGGTTAGAGGCTTCTAAAGCTATTAAATCTTCGTTGATGAATTGTTTTATTTATGTTTCTGTCATTTGTTTGATTGTTTTCAATTTAGTTTAAATTTAACAAAAATTAATTTTTTATGTGTTACTTTCAAAAGATTTCGCAAAACAAAAGTTTCGGATATGACTAAAATTTAATATAATTTTTATATATGAAATAGGTATAAACAGTATTTAAAACTAAAGTTCACAGATAATTGATTGTAAAACTAATTTTTATTTTAGCACTGGAAAAAATAAATACAAATCTTAAACATCAACTATTGAAATTGTACGATTTCACCTATGAATGTATATGTAACAAAAAAAACTACTTAAATAATTTCTATTTAAAATATAAATAATTAGTGTGTTGTAATTTTATATGATTTAAATGACTTACTTTTTAAATAACCATAAATCACTTAAATTAGTTCTATTTTAATAGATAAGATAGTAATTGTGAAATAAATCTATATGAATTATAAAATCATTATAAATATACATATATACAATTATAATTAGATCTAGAAGCATTTACCATTTTTCATCTAAACAAAATGTTCTCAAAATTTAAATAAATAGATTTGATAAAAGTCTCATATTGATTTAGAACCTCTAATAAAATGATCTATAGGCTAGAATTGAAAAATGTTTTTCAATAATTTCAAAATGTTTATAAATGATTTATAAATCTTGTCTGGGTTTTTAATAACATAAAATTTCTAATAGTGCCTTATATACAAAAAAATATGTATATAAGAATATAAAAATATTATATTTATTTCTATAAAAATATATTGTTATATTATAAATAATTAAAAATAAATAATCTATAAAAATAAAAATAAAGTTGAAGAAAAATTATTTATTTCTTTTCTATAATCATGCAATTAGTTACCATAAATTATTAACTGTAATATTACTTGTGTTTTTGGTAACTTGTATTAATTGGTTGTAGAGTGTCTTTTTATTTTTAGATTTGATTATAATAAAAATTTAATAAAAGTCATCAACCAATTCAATTATAACAAATTTTTAAAAACTTTACATATGAGTTACATGTCAGCAGAAATCAATAAAGTAAATTCTTAATTAATGTATAGGGGATCTCTAAAAAGTAACATATCTTGCAAATATAAAGTGAGTATCTAAAATTATTAATGCTAATATATTTAAAAAATTTGTTATTTATTTGAATTTTAATATTATGAAAAATTCAAACACTTAAAGATTAACAATTAATGTCTATACACTAAAATCAAATATTTTTTCAAAAAGTTAACAATTAATGTCTATATACTAAAATCAAATATTTTTCTTATCTTAGAATAAATATATCTTTAAATAAGAAATCTAAATAAGGAAATTTATATAAATTAATTTATATAGGTTTTACTGAAGTATTATGTTAATACTCAACGGAAAAGGAAAGACAATATTATTAAACTGCGTTGTCCTTCTTCAGCTTCTTATCGAGTTCATCGGCGGTCTCTGCTTAATCCTTTGGCGGCGCTACAACTACATGCGTTTCCAATATTATTAAAAACTGTCATTGCCTTTTTAATCACGCCGGTTTACAATATTATTAAACTAATTAAATTATACAAGTTATATACTTAACCAGAAATTTTGCATTTATTTCTCGGCTTCTGCAAAATCAAATCTTATTTTTCCAAAGTAAGATTTGGGAAGTATCTAATTACATAATTACAAAAACTGTCACTGCCTTTTTAATCACGCCGGCTTACAATATTATTAAACCAATGAAATTATACAAGTTATATACTAAACAAAAAATTTGGCATTTATTTCTTGGCTTCTGCAAAATTAAATCTAATCTTTCCAAAAATCAGTTCACTATTTGTACAATAAAACTTCTATAGGACTTTGAAATTTTATTAATTTGTAGAGACCATATATATACATATTCTTATGCTTTGTCGCTTTCAGAAGGAATACAGCATTAACAGAGTTAAAATGCCCCTTTGCATCGACTCAGAAGGTAACTCTCGTTTCTAATTTTATCGTTTTGAAATCTAAATAAGAAATCTGAGTCTCTGATTTTCATCTCAGGTGACATGGAGATCTATGGATCTCCTGATGTTGTTGTCCGCAGATGTGCACCGGCTAAATCCCCATCCTTATACCGAACTCTTACACCCTCACCAACTCCATCCCCACCGCTCTTTTTTCCAGCTTCTCCTACAAATTCCAAGTCCCCCTTTCCACAAATTTCCCCCTGGTTCAGTTGAGTATTATACTGGTCGCGTGATCGAATTTATCCCAGCTCAAGATCTCAGCCCAACCATGACTCTTCCAGCAGGGCTCTGGACTCCTCGCCGTACTCCTCCACCAGTGCTCTTGACACCTCCACATCGTCCTCCTCAAGCACAACAAAGTAAATTAGCTGATCATATATGAATGTAGACTGGTTCAATCTTATGCATGCCTCAGTATGGTTGATAAACATCTTTAACTTTTTTATACTGCAACTATAGACATATGTGATTAAGTGATGGGACTGAACTTTGTTACATGAAATTTTACAGGAAGCGCTTTGTAGTTAGTTGTTTGCACTTTGCACTATTGCATATAGCATGCGTGATTTAAGTTCCAAATGGTGTTTGATGCATACAAAAAGCTTGTAAATCGTCGCAAAACTCTATGTGTCAATAATTTGAGTTGTTTATGAGTGTTTTTTTAACTTTTTTTTTTGTCAATACTGTTTTTTACTTTCCTCACTACAATAGATACAAACAGTTTAAAAACGTCTTTCAGATCTTTAAAATGATTAGAGAGGCTGTATGTAGACTAAAGATTTTGATATATGAGGAGTATATGATAAGTGTACTAAACACTTTTTTTACTGTATGAAAGATGGAAGTCAAAAAGGGGAGGAGTCAAAACAAAATGTGTCTCTTTGTGATTACCCCACATTGAAAAGTTAAATTTGATTTATAATCATGAGAGAACCGAGGTGAAGAATGTAACTTCAAAATCATACGATGAAACACTCTCAGATTCTTTACTTGAATGCTTTTATATATGACTCATGGATCATTAGCATTCAAGCTTCAAAAATTCACTACAACTAGTTCTATTGATATTAAACAATAAAAGAAGAACAATGACTGTTTGCTTGCAACATAAGTTCTGGATAAAAAATCTAAATATGGATTTTTTTTGTAAATTAATATCTCTGCAACTTAATAAAATTTCAAAATCCTAAAATATATTAAGTATTAAGAAAATATAAACATAATTTCATTGTGAATATAAAGCAAATATAATATATATTGCATAGAACTTGAATGTGATTTTAGATGTAAGAAAACTAAATCTTATTAAAAAAAAAATATTACTCCCTCCGTTTCAGAATGATCTATGTTTTAGAAAAATATTTGTTTATAAAAGATCCATGTTTTACATTTTCAATGTAGATAATAATGGAAAAATTGTCAATTTCAAAAATATTAATTATGTTTACTGAATTTTGATTGGTTAAAAATCATAGAAAATAGCTAAACACATAAAAAAATACATTTATTACAAAATTTTACGTGTTTTCTTAATAAATGTGAAAATTCTAGAATATACATTATTTTAAAACGGAGGGAGTAAGTGTTAAAAAATATAAATTTTACGTGTTTTCTTGGCAAGTCCTCCTCGTGGATTGCCAAAATTTTTCTCAAAGACTAGTCAAAATTCAACTTTTCGGTTCTACAAAAAGTTTTTAGTCTTAGTTTTTGTTTGTATTTCCTAAGAGTCTTTTTCCACAAAACTCTTAATCTTTCTTTTGACCACAGGTAGTATAAATATGTAATCTTTATAAAGAAATAAAATCAGATTGTTTTCCTTTTTTTTATGAATTTATCTCATTGTTCTTTGCTTAGAATATTTCTAGTTTTCTTGGTGTGGTTAGCGCCAAGTTAAACGTCTCTTTCTTGTTGGAACGGTGCGTCACATCCGGTAACAGATCGAGTTTGCTTCTTTATTGGACCTGTGAGTCATATTAGACAACAATCAAACACCCTTGGTAGTATCATTGGACCATCAGCAACCATTTCTATCACCATTCATCCCATCAGTTTTCTTTTCGAAGTTTATATCCCTATCAGTCCGATTGAGTGATCCTATCAAATCTCAGGACGTATCAAGTGGTATCAGAGCCACTCAACCGGTACTATTTTTTCATCATTTCATCTTCTATTTCCTAAACACTTCTTCTTCTTCTTTCTATCTCAAATCTGGGCCACTACTTTACCTATCGCCATTTTTCTATAAAAAAAAAAGAAAAGAAAAGAAAAAAAAAATATAGTAAAGTAAATTAAGTTAGAACTACATAATATAAAAACAAATTTTTTTCATTTTATTATATTATTTTTGATAAGTTACCGGTTCTAACTTTATCTCTAAAAAGTAACATATCTTGCAAATGTAAAAGTGATTATCTGAAATTATTAATGTTAATATATCAAAAAAATTTAGTCATTTATTTGAATATTAATATTTATGAAAAATTCAAACCAGTCAGTTAAAGATTAACACATGGCTTAAAATATCTAAAGAAAATCAACAGGTCTTTATTTTTGAAATACCATTCCTTTAACACTCGTATTTTTCTTTTGATGTTTAGATAGCTATAGAGTTTAATGGAGATGCTGTAAGGTCATCATCTGGATATATAATAGTAGCTGAGTAGGTTGGATTCTCTAGATATTTCTCTCCTCTTGATCGGTCCCATCATCTGCTAATAAAGCGCTCATGAATAGAGCAGAAAATTCAGATCCCATCCCAATGGATCTCATTCTTGAGATACTCTCAAGACTGCCTTCAAAATCAGTAGGGAGGTTTCACTGCGTGTCAAAGCAATGGAGATCCATGCTTAGTGGTCCGTATTTCACAGAGTTGTACTTGACTAGGTCATCTGCTAGACCACGTCTCTTATTCGCTGTCTACCCTCGTGGGGAAGTACAATTCTACTCGTCTCCACATCCTCAGATTCCACATGACAAGTCGGCTCTTGTAGTAACCGCTGATTTTCATTCGAGGTTCCGGTTAGACACTTGTTCATATGCATCTGGTTTGATATGTTTCCCTGGACTGTTCTCCCCAAAGGAGCGTAGGGACGCAATGCTTATGATATGTAATCCTATCACGGGAGAGTATGCAAACCTACCTAAACTGATTGACTTACCTGACGAGACCATGTACGCTGGCGCTGTTTTAGGGTTTGATCCAGTTGAAAAGCAATTCAAGGTATTGGTAGCGAATTATATATCTCGTTCTCGAACGGATCATAAGATTCTGACATTAGGAGGTCGAACACTTAGCTGGAGGAGTAAGATCGATTGTCCATCATATAATTATTCTCCGTCTCGCAGGATATGCATCAACGGAGTTTTATATTACTTAGCTTATGACAAGTTTGACAAAACTGTAGTTTGCTTTGATGTTAGGTCTGAGGAATTCAGGGTTATTAAAGCAGAATGTTTATGTGATCATTATGAGTACTCTCCAACTAGCTTAATAAATTATAAGGGTAAATTATGTGGGATTTGTTGGAAGTTTAATGGTAAAGCTGATGGTCCGATTGAGCTGTGTATGTGTGTTTTACATGATGTTGAGACGCAAGAATGGTCGAAACATGTCTATACTTTGCCCGAGAATGAAGCCATTAGTCTCCACAAATATTCCATTGCTGGAATGACCACTAGAGGTGAAATTGTTTTGTCGATGATCTATACATTTAAACCGTTCTATGTTTTCTACTTCAATCCTGAAAAGAACACTCTCAGGAGTGTTGAAATCCAATGTTTTGGTGAGAATGTTGGTCGTGTTGAAGTCTTTGTGGACCATGTGGAGGATTTCAATTTGTTAAAATGAGAGTCTAGCTAGCTTGGCTGTGTTTGTGGTGACTTATCTCATCTTCAAGCTTTTGTTGTGAGCTCTTATCATCCTGTTGTCTTATCATATATTATATACTTTCTTTCGGGTTTTCATCTTCATAGCTATCTCTTGAAATAAAATATACTGTTTGACATTACAGTATTCAACATTTTGATTAATTACATGTCTCGTTTGGTTAACCGTCATCTATGGTTGAGTTCAATAAAAATTCATTTTATTAAGAGTTTTTAAATAATCTTGCACACGAACAAAATCCAGAAACTTTTCTTATTAACACAAAGAACATAAAATAATATGCGAATCAAACAACAAACAAAGAAATATCAAGGCTATGATTTGTCTTCAGTTGACAACTCTTTTTTTTTTTTGTCACGCTTCAATTTGACAACTCCAAACATAAAACAAACATATAATCACACACATTACATTTCATTCCTTTTAGCATAGAGTAACGTCTTGTGTGATGCAAAATATACAAATTAACGATTTATTTCTTGTTAAATCCGGAAAGAAACAATAATTAGCCAATATTTTATCCTTTTTTTTTCATTTATATCATTATTTTTAATAAGTTACCGGTTATAGCTTTATCTCTAAAAAGTAACATATCTTGCAAATGTAAATTGAGTATCTTAATATATTAAAAAATTTAGTCATTGATTTGAATATTAATATTTATGAAAAATCCAAACCACTTAAAGATTAACATCTGGCTAATAATATCTAATGAAAATCTACAAGTCTTTATTTTGAAATACTATTCCTTTAACACTCCTATTTTTCTATATTTCTTTTGATGTTTAGATATTAAATGGAGATGCTCTTAGATGATCATCTCGATATATATAGGCGTTATTCTTGGGTTCACCCCGTAAGGTGGATCTATAGGTTCACCATCCAATAGTATTTCACTATTTCATATTTGATATCTTTTAAAAAAAAGAAACAAAATCTTGTTAAGTTATATTATGTTTTTAAAAATAAAAATACAAAAAAAAATAATAATAATTAATAAAAACGAAAATGATCTTTTCTTAATGAAAATATTTTAACACTAAACCCTAAACTCTAATCCTAAACCCTAAACCCCTGGGTAAATCATAAACCTTTGGATAACTTTTATAAGAAAAATGTTCTTTAAAAAAAATATTTTAACACTAAACCATAAAATCTAATCCTAAACCCTAAATCCTTGGGTAAATCATAAACACTAAACCTTAAACTATAATCCTAAACCCTAAACCCTTGGGTAAATCATAAACATTAAATTTTTAAAACATTACAAGATTTATCTAAAGGTTTATGATTTAGCCATGGATTTAGGGTTTAGGATTATAGTTTAGGGTATAGTGTTAAAATATTTTCTTTAAAAAAATTTATTTTCATTTTTATTAATTTTGTATTTATTTATTTATTTTGTATTTTTATTTTAAAAAACATAATATAAGATTTTGTTTCCTTTTTAAAAAGATATCAAATATGAAATAGTCAAATCCTATTGGATGGTGAACCCAAAAATAAGTCTATATATTGTAGCTAAGTAGGTTGGAGGATTCTCTAGATATCTCTTAGTCCCATCATCGGCTAATAAAGCGATCATGAATAGAGCAGAAAATTCAGCTTCTATCCCAATAGATCTCATTCTTGAGATACTCTCAAGATTGCCTTCAAAATCAGTAGGGAGGTTTCACTGCGTGTCAAAGCTATGGCGATCCATGCTTAGTGGTCCGTATTTCACAGAGTTGTACTTGACTAAGTCATATGCTCGACCACGTCTCTTATTCGCTGTCGACAGAGTTGGTGAGGAACTACAACACTTCTACTCGTCGCCACAGCCTCATATTCCTTATGACAACAAGTCTTCTCTTGTAGTAGCCGCCGATTATCATATGACGCTCCCTTCAGAACGTTGTAACTATGCATCTGGTTTGATATGTTTCCATGGATGGAAGAATGCAATGACTGTGATATGTAATCCAATCACGGGACAGTATGCGAAGTTACCTAAAATGATCATGTACGATCCGCCAAAAACCCTTTTAGGGTTTGATCCAGTTGAAAAGCAATTCAAGGTATTGCTACAAGGTCATTCTTCTTATTGTTTTCAAAGGGGTCGTGACCAAATTCTGACATTAGGAGTTTCAAAACTTGAGTGGAGGAGTAACATCGTTTGTCCTAGATACTACAGATATTTGTCTGAAGGAATATGCATCAATGGAGTAATATATTACGTAGCTTATAACAAAGAGTTCATAAAAGTGATAATTTGTTTTGATGTTAGGCATGAGGAGTTCAAGGTTATTAAAGCCGAATACCTTAATGATCCAGCAACTCCTATATTGATAAACTATAAGGATAAATTAGGTGGGATTATTTGGAATCCTAATGAATATTGGGCCATTAATCTGTGTTTGTGGGTTTTACATGATGTCGAGAAACAAGAATGGTCCAGTTATGTCTACTCTTTGCCTGAAATTGATGTCTTTAAACTCCACAATTTTACCATTTCTGGAATGACCACTAGAGGTGAATTTGTTTTCTCCATGATGTTTACAACTAAACCGTTTTATGTTTTCTACTTCAATCCTGAAAAGAACACTCTCGAAAGAGTTGAAATCCAAGGCTTTGGTGAGGATCTCAGTAGAGTTAAAGTCTTTGTAGACCATGTGGAGGATTTTAAACTTTTAAGATGAGAGACTAGCTAATTTCGTTGTGTTGTTGTGACTTTTCTCATCTTCAAGGCTTTTGTTGTGAGCTCTTATCATTTTGTTGGCTTATCATATATTATATACTTCCTTTCGGGTTTTCATCTATCATGCTCTCACTTGAAAACAAAAATAATGTTATTCACCATTCTGATTACACATCTCGTTTGGTTGATCGGCATCTATGGTTGAGTTCAATAGAAAATTCATTTTATTAAGAGTTTTTGAATTATCTTGCACACAAACAAAAGCCGAAGCTTTTTCTTATTAACAGAAAGAACATAAAATAATATGCAAATCAAACAACAAACAAAGAAATATCAAAGCTAAGATTTGTCTTCATTTGACAACTCCAAAGTCTTATCTTTGGATCATCATGACTCTAATACTTCTATGTATGCTAAAACATAATACAAACATATAATCACACGCATTACATTTCATTCCTTTTAGCAAAGAGTAACGTCTTGTGTAATGCAAAAATATACAAATGTCATAAGATTTGATCATCCATGCCCACATGTCACAAATCCTGACTATTTCTTAGGCTGGCCTTGACCAGTCGCCGAGCCACCTTTACCTGCTCCAGCAGCACCGCTAGCTCCACCACCACCACCACCACCGGCTGGAGCAGCTCCGGCTTCAACCGTGGTAACTTTAAACCTTTTATCTCTCAACTCTGTTGGTCCCAAATTGACACTTAGACTCCTCTGTATAGTCTTTGACTTTGTAAGGGGACGAGAATCTTTCTTGAACTGAGACATAGCGTCACCGATCTTGTTAAAGAAACCAAGAAACTCGTCTTTTGCTCCACCTGGAAACATCTTCTTCAGAAGATGAAGCTGTCCCACGTAAAGCTCTCTCATATACTCTAGTAACATCAAGACTCTCATGTCCATCCTCGACCCTTCTTCATCATCATAGTTAACATCATCATGACGTTCTTCATAAACTCTATGGTATAAATCTCCCATGTCACTGTATTGTCTCTTCATGCTCCCACTTCTTAGCCTCGTGGATTCAGAATCATCGAACAATCCGAAGAAGAGACTGTTCTTGCAGCTCTTGTCTTCTTCGTCTTCTGTGGAATGATAACTCAAAGAGTTGATGCTAAGATTATGTTTCTTCCCCATAGACATAAGTATTCACCAATCACAATAAAAGTAGATTCTTCTCAAGTCTTGTGAGCAGCGTATCTTTGTGTTTGTTTTTCTTTGTTTAGAATGTGTTCAAGATCTGAGGAGGGATCTTTAGATATAAAAAAGATGAAAGTATGATAGATTTTTTAGTCAAAAAAATAAGTATGATAGAATTGGAAGCAAGCTTGTTCTAGACTTGTCAACACGACGTTGGCACGACTTCTTCCAACGTTGACTAGATATGGGTCCAAAGCATTTGATTTTGTGTTTGGTTTTTAGCCAATAGGAAGTGACAGTTGTATCTATTTGTGCCACGTTGTCACAATTCTTGAATGTTTCTTGGGAGAAGCTGCATAAACATACACTACAGTTTCATCATAATCTCGAAGACGTGTAGAGGAAGTTGGAGGCTATATTAATTTATATATTTTAAGTAGATTTCATAATGCTGGAGGCTTATCTACTTTTGTTTATGGATTATATAAGTTCAGGAGAGCGATGTTTGCACGATAATTCTAACTTGTATAACTAAACTATATTGTTATGTAGCTTTTGTTCGTAACTAAACATAAATTTTAATTGTAATTTTAAAACTATGATTTTAATTATTTCTGGACTATTCTTACAATTTCAATAGTTTATATTTTGTACTTTATTTATTTGCAAACAAAATGTAACAACTGATGTTGCAATGTATTTCCAATGGAAGACCATATTTTCAAATTTTTAAAATTTCAAAATTCAAATCGTTAAAAGTACTGTAACTATTCTATTTTGTTATCAATAACTCAAATATCAAAATACTCTTTATTCTCCTTATTCTAGAAAGCAATATGCGTGAGAAAGTCTTATACTTTCTGGACACACCTTTGTGGACTAAAACCAAATAAAGAATTGTCGGTTCTCCAATAACGAAATGCCTTTGGTATGCCTTTGATTATACATTCTTCTAACTTTAAAATACATACATATCAAACTTTATTATATATTTTCAAAATACAAATCAAACTTTTAAAAAACTATATAATATGAGAGCTCTATTCGTTAATTTGTGGGGTCAGAGGAGCCAAAAAAAAGAAAGGACAAAAGAACATAATGCGCATTATCGCTCGTGTTACATGGAGAGGTTGGCTCCTCCTACCAATAATAAAAAGAGAAACTGGACCGACCAAAATCAATATCTTTATCAGTTCAGTGCTTTGTCCAAATCACAAAGTATTCAAAATTCTAAGTCTGAACAAAATTCACGTAAAGTTATAAAGGCACTAAGACAAAACCGCATACGTATCCTTTGCCTACTTACCATTGAAAACTAAAAGAGAATCTTACGTTTTTATTTCTTCTTCTTGTGCTGTAAACAAACAATAGCTTTGTCTTCAGGCAAAGCAAAGACTTGAGAAGATGGTTCAGAGGAAGACATGTCAAGCAACCGTGTCTTATAATAATCTCCAACCTGAAACTCGGTTTGGTCAAGAACATGTCAAGAGCCTTGGACCAGAGATGATGATGATGAAGAAGCGAACCAAACCTAAAAGGAAGGTTGTAGACAGTCCTGTTTCTCAATCAGGTAAGCCACAGTTAACACCAAAGAAACATGATCTTGTTGTTGTTAAAGGGACATGTATGTCTCCTAACTACATGAAGGGAACCTCTAGCTCTGAAGCAAGGAAGGAGAACAAGAGTAGACTTAATCTTACAAAGAATCAGAAGAACCAAACCGGTCTGAAACATGATTCACCTCATGGAGTTAAGAAAGAGAGAAGTATCAAGAAGCCTAGTTCGAGGATGGTTAGGGGTTTGACAAAGGCTCCAAGTTTCAAGAGATGTGCACAGAGAGCTACTTGCTCCTCGACTTTGAAAGACTCCAAGTTTCCAGAGTATCTGATGCTTCACCATGATGGAACTGATGATGAAGCAGTTAGTGGAACCTCTGTTCTGAAAGTCTGTCCTTACACGTATTGTTCACTCAACGGCCATCTTCACAAGCAGTATCCTCCACTGAAAAGCTTTATATCCTCTAGGAGACGGAGTTTGAAGTCTCAAAAGAGTGTCAAAACAGAAGCTTCTAAAGAAGGTTTTGTGGAGATGTATGTAGAGGAGAAGAAAGAGTATGAGGTTGATGTTGTTACTCAAATCTCAGAAGCTTTCTCTGAAGGAGCACCTCGTTCTGAAACCGATTCTGATAATTACTCAGACACTGCAGAGATGGTGAAGTTATCAGAAAGTGATGATGACATGGAGTTAAAAGAATCTGATATGGAGAAGCCTTTTGAGGATGACTCTGTGAAAGAGATGGTGAAGACTTCAGAAGGTGAAAATGGAACTGAATCAAGACAATCTGATTTGGAGGAGAGTCTAGTTAATGACTCGGTGAAAGAGACCCAGGAGACTTCTTGTGAGGTCAATGATGACTCTAACAGTGCAGACATGGTGAGGTTTCTAGAAAGTGATCATGACTTGGATGAGACTCTATTAGATGACTCTGTGAAAGAGATCCAAGAAAACTCAGAAGTTATTGATGCTGGTGATGAAACACTAAAGGATAATAAAGCTGAAGATCACAAAGAGGAGCTTAAAGACCAAACTGAAGAAACCACAAAGGTTCCATATAACCGTAAACCAAAGCCCTGCAATCAAGAAGAGTCAGATAGCACCAATTCTTGGACTATCACCAAAGGCAAGAAACCTGTGGCAGAAACAGAGGATTTGAAGGAGTTCAATCCAAGAGAACCCAATTACCTTCCACTTGTTGCAGATGCGGATACAGAAAAGGTTGACCTCAAGCATCAAGACATAGATGAGAGGAGAAACTCAGAGGACTGGATGTTTGATTACGCTCTGCAGCGTGCCGTTACCAAACTTTCATCAGCAAGGAAGAAGAAAGTTGCATTGCTCGTTGAGGCTTTTGAAACCGTGAAACCTGTTATGCCACATGGTAGAGAACCTGCACCGGTTTTAAGTTATGGAAGACACCTTCAAACCTGCAATTAACAAAAGGTAATCAGCAGAATCTCTTACAAACTCAGCTTATGAATCAGATGTGTTGCAAGTTATGGTTATAAAAAACTAAAATGGTTTCTATGTGTGGTAGTAATATGAATGATATGATTCTCCTTAATCTGTGAGGAGGACTTAGTGTGTGCGCTTGCTTTGAGACTAATGTATGAGACAATCTTATGTATTTCTCTAGTTGAAACAGAGCATTAATCGAATGCTGTTGTTGTTGGTTGTTATAAAACATTTGACTATTGTTTACAGACTCGAACCAGAGGATTTTGATAGTTCTGTTACCTATAATAACCATAACCATAACCATTAGTAAGATCACAAAAGTATGCGAGTCTAAAACAAGAAACCTTGGAGGCTAGGATTAACCAATATACACTTGAGCTGTGCAGACAAGAGAATACTAAATCAATAAGCTAAAGTAGACTCCTAAACACAAAAACCAGAACAGAGAACATGAATCTAGACAGATAACTCAATATAACCAATTATAGCTTCTCAATTATCATGCAGATATCTTCTGGTACATTTGCATCCAAACTACCACAAATATCTAATACGACAAAAACAACAAAGTGATGACTCAGTACAAAAATTTCTCTGGAAAACTGAATCGTAAAATAAGCAATAGCAGCAGCCAACAAGCAGAACCCAAGATCTCAAAATGAAGATTAAAAAAAAAACTGTTGCAAAAGGCACCCAACATTGCATAAATCATATTCTTAAGATAGTAATAATTAAGTACATATATTTTTCATAACTAACTACAAGTCTACAAGAAGTGCATTGTAGAGAAATAAACTCAACCAAAGATGTCCTCTCGATCTCCCTCAGCCATCTCAACATCCTCCATGTTGCTGAACTCCAGGAAATGAGTGGGTCGATGCTCCACATCAAAGTACTCCTTCGGGTTACCAAGTTTGACGCTGCACCTCATGTCCACCGTATGCTTGGCTCCCATAAAATTATAGTTCCAAGATCCGTTTTCCGGAACCATATAAAACCCAAGAAAACAATCACTCAACAGCATCTGAACCTTCTCATAATGTCTAGGAACGTAACCGTAAGGATCACTATTCCCTGTGTCCTTGTTGAGCCGTCCCCACTCATATCCACTTTGTGTCAACTTATAAGCCGTCAAAGAGCATGACCCCGGAGTGAAACTACACGTCATGATGATACATTTTTCTCCATCCCACTGCTTATTATTCTTCTCCATAATCCGTGAATGAGAGATAACATCGTGCGGTGAAAGTTGTGGGAGCTCGTTAGGCTGCGTGTGCAACCATCCCAACGGCTCAAGATCGTTTAATAAATCATTCTCAGGGAGAGACGACGGTAGGTGAACAACATGGGAGCTTCCCCGCTGCGGCACCATCACAATGCAACGTATCTCCTTCACTTGAGGATTACCTGGAGCGCTGATACCATACAAGAATCCACCGATTTGAGTTCGAAGATCCGCTATGCATATGAACTTCTTCAGAATGTTCTTTGGCATGATGTATGTGTATCCTGACTCCTTTATATCATCTGAGTTCACGTAGATGTGGTTGACTCTAAGGTAGAGGTTGGTTGCTGATATTGCACGCACACGCCAATCCGTCTTGGAACTAAATGCAGCTTGCTCGTAAGGGGTTACGGTTGAGACAATAAGCTCATCACCATGAACATTTGTCGTTCTGGTTGTAACTGCATCACTCTGTCTCGCTTGTTTCTCAATCTCAGCTATCTGTTGCCTCTGTTGAGAAGGTGGAGTGATCTCAGCTCCTAGAATAACATCTCTAATCTCCGATTGCGTCAGCGCCGACGTGTTAACATTATTCTTCTTCGCGTAGTCGAAAAGGATAACATCTTTTAATGCTGCCTCCACCTTCATCCATTGCTCATCACTGAGTGAAGGCCACATGTGATGCGCCTCAGTGACAACAGTCTTGTCTGGCTTCAACAACATCTTAGCCTTGTCGTGATTCACATGTAGCGCACGTAGGATCAGAACTAGTCTCGAAAACGCTGTATAAGAAGAAACACTCTTCAACCAATCATCATAGATATTAAACAAAACCATCTTCGGCTCTGTAGCCTTCAGAATCATATCACCAAGCTTCTCTATCTTGAGACAAGCCTGGAACGGAAGCTGCAGCTCGCTTCCCTTGATAACAATATTAGGAAAATCAAGCAAGTGAACCTCGAGAGGATCAAGCATTCCTTTACGAGTAACAATCATTTGCCTCGGCTGTTCTTCAACAGGGAGAGACCTCACAAGCGCAGCAACCTCTTCAGCAGTTTTCCACTTCGCTAACTGACTAAGCCGCTTCTGACCAGCCCAAACACTTGTGTGAATAACCTTGAGAAACAGCTGTCCTGTCCTCGGATTGAAAATAAAAACCGCACCATTGATAGGCTTAGTTGTTAAATTCCCTTCAAAAGTCTTGTGAATTGTCACACGGTAGACATTAGTATCATCCACAAACCATTTAATCTGATCGTTGAACATTTCACCATAGTTTTGAGATGATAAATTTGGCTCCGTTGGCTCAGACGAGTATAACTGCAAACCTTTCCTTATCCTATCCCTCAACGCGTATAGAGCAGGATTCGACTTCATAATCTTGTCCATCGCTTGAGTGACAAGAGGCTTTGAACCAGTAAACCAATTACCATATGCGGAATACAAGTTATACGCGAGATCAATCCCAATCACTACACCGGTTGGAGATGGATAGATAGACATGTTATCCGTTGTGTATTCCATAAATTTAGCCCTGGTGTAACGCTCAATATCATGAGAGTCATAATCTCCCCAACGAAGTTGTACATCGATCCAATACTTGTTACTCGCTCTCTGATCAAACAAGTCTCTAGACTCTGCGAGGAGACTAGGTTTCGACATTGGCCAGTTATGAGCAGCGAATAGAAGAACATCAGCGCAAGAGCTGTTCATTTTATAACTCTTCCTTGGATGAATAGTGTCTTTCTGAACAGTTTCTATCTCCAAAGCTTCCAACTCCTTGTCCAAAACTTGGCAAAGATCCATCACAACACTCTCGTGTATCTTTTGCCATAAATGTGCACGGAATATCTGAATCAGAGATATCTTAAGCGTAGGAATCTTCCCATGCATGAATATTCCTGTAAGATCCAACTGCACTTGGAAACCTAAATAAACATTCGCTCTATTAATCGTTGGCGACCACCAAAGCGTGAATCTTCTGTTTGGAATCTGGTTTAGACCAGACCTTTGCGCATTTGTCAGCTTCTTGTGTTTCATAGACTCCTCAAAACCAGATGCCTTCTCCCAGAAAAGACCCTCCCACGTTGGGAAATAAGTCCCTTTAAATAACGTATGCTCAAGAATACCTTCAACGCCTCCAAGTGCTTGGATAACATCAGTTCGGTAATTATTCAAGTTCCATAACTTCCCATCGTGTCTCTGATGTGTCCACCAGAAAGGGTTTTGTTTAAGGATTTGGTACTGCTTAAACTCTGTCCGAACTCTCCAACCTTTATCATACGCTAACGTGTGTCTATCTTTTTGAAACAGAGTGTTTATACGTGGGATTCCTCTATCCCAAGAGTCTTCAAGATCTTCAAGCGTGAGACGTCTGTTTTGGGATTGTGCTTCTTGCCTCTTTAAAGCGTACTCTGCCCATACACGTTGTGAATCGATAAACTCGCTTTCCCATGGCTGAATGTAACGGTAGAGATTTGGTATAAGTTGATCTTCCTCATGGCTCATCCCACTTCTAAAGTGTGTTACACCAACATCTGTCTGCTTGCTGTGTTTAAGATCGCTCTGTGGGATTAGAATATGACCCATTGACAACATTCCTAGACCACCAAGCTCCTTTGGAGCGTAGAAGATAACAGGAGGAAACCGAGTAGGCATCTTTGAGTTTAGCCCTATCTTAATCCTCGTTTGGATCTTGTTCTCACACTTGACTAAAAGATCCAAAAGCTCTTGCGTATGCACCGTAGCTTCACGGAAGTAAGTCATGAGACCAATCAAAGCCGTGTTCCACTTGTTTACAATCTTGACAAAAGTGGTTGATCCTGAAGACATGAGAATCTGCCTCACACGATTCTCAAACACTTTCATGTGTTCATCATCAACACGGAGGAAAGCAGTTGCTGTCCTCTCTTTCGTCTCTTCATTCTGCAGATTCCACACACCATCTCTTGCATTGCTTTGCGTCGTCATCATCATCCTGATTCTCGGAAGTAACCGAACTTCAAACCCACACATGCTGAATAAAAGGTTAGGATTATCCTTACTATATACAGAAACAAAACCATTCTCCCACTCCAAAGTTGTAATGCTCCTAGGTAAACGATTCTTCATACCCCAAAACACACTTCTACCGAGATTAACATCATGTTTCATCAGCCTCATCCTCGCATCTCTAGGCCAACACTTTTTATTATTGTACCCCACCATGTTTTCATTGTTTGGATCAGGATGCTCCGTTAGATACCGCTGAATAAGATCTTTAGCCTCTTCGTGTGTAAACCTAAACACTATATGAACTTTATCTACATACCGAGAATAAAGTCTTATAGGGTGACGTGTCTCCACTTTTGTATCCCAAAACGTCGTAAACTCGTTAGGCCTCTCCGGCGGTCCAGCGATTTCACTAGCTCGAGTCAAACCAAGAAGTAGAAGATCAAGCGACAGTCCGTAAAACTGAACAACAAACGACGCAAACTGAATCCCCCTGATGAGACCGTACGTGTTAGTATGACTCATGTCTTTATAAGCCAAAACCACGTTATTCTTGGCACACATATAATCCGCGATATTATGGTCAAGAATCAAACGTAGAAGCCTATTCAGCATAGTCAAATCAATCTTCTCGAAAAACTTTTCAAACTTGGTCTGAAGCATCACCACACACTGTCCATCACCAGTGTCCCAAACCCCTTGCAAATTATTAACACCTTGACACCATTTATAAACCAGAAGCGGTGGCGGCTCTGAGTCTGCTGGCTTGATCCAATTCGGAAACAAACGACGCTTATCACCTTCGTACCACAAGTACTGATCAAGATACGCGTCGGTGATCTTCTCCAGAGGATCAATCTCGTAAACTGGTATCAAGTAGCTGTAGAGATCCATAAACTGTATCCCAACCTCTTTCATGGTACGTTGCGTGAGAAGGAGACGTTTGATACGTGTCAAAGCCTCATGAGGATTGTCGTAAGCTTGTTCGATTAAACCAAGCTCCTCTCTCTGCTGCTGGTTCAACCTCACACCACCAACGTATGATTCCTTAAGTCTCTCAAGCGCTAGGATCAACAGCTTCGTGTCGTGTTTGTAAGACAAAGGAGGAAACGGAATTGGAGAAAACTTCCTTGACTCCAACCAATGAAACGTCGTCGTGTGAATCGACACCGCTTCTTCTGAACTAATATAAGGACCATCTTTAAGATAATTATGCTGCCGTTCTTGTTCTGCTTTTAACCAAAGACGAGTTAACCTCCCCATGTTTTTCTTACAAACAGTTTTATCAACCGTCGCTCCTCTTCTGATACGCTCACGGTTGTAATGAGAAACGTTAGTCCACCAATCAGCTTTAGACTTAACGTAACGGAGAATCATATTCTCAACCGGTACAGGTAAACCAGGAACCTTCCAAGGGATATTCGCTTTCCAACATCTCCATGCTTCACTAAGATGTTGCAACACCGTCTTCGCTTTGTTTCGCCTGATACCTTCAGGCATTGCGTCAAGAACGTCATGCATGACGGCTGCTCGAAGCTCCAAATCAAAATGGCTCTCAACTCTCTGCTTTGTGACCGTCTTAGCAACTCCTTGACGCCCTTCGAACTGACGACTTAGGAGATTCCCTAACCACCGTTCAAGAAGAGGAATGATTCCTCGTAGGAAAAACAACCAAACTCTCCACATCGGTGCCCAAAACCCACACCCGGGTCCTTTACCAACAGGACCGGTGTTGAACCGGTAATAAATCAAATGCTTTAGGTCTTTGCACATCCTAATCTGCCTCATGAGTCTGTACTTGTACCGGTACATACCGGTTAACTGACCAACGTGGGAGAATATATACTGAAGCCCATCAGCTAACTGGAATGCGTCAACGTTACCGAGTCTGAACTGTACGTTTGCGTCGACGACAAGTTTCGTCAACCGGAGAATCTCGCGGCAGAGATGAAAAGCGTTACCGAAACGTGACTTTTTTCTCTCTTTGGTGGTTAAAGTCTTCACAGGCTTCAGGTTGAAGTTGTAGTCAAGATGCAAGTAGTTCAAACCCTTCCTGTGAATCAGAAGGTTCAACATGTTGTGTCCTTGGCGACAGACTTGTAGACCCGCTTCGACCCAGTCTAGTTCGGTGCTTTGGAAAAACTTTGTAGCTGCAAGAGAGCGGAATAAATGCTTCTTGTTCTGAGATTTTGGTGGCTTGTGGTGTGACTCGTTCAACACGTAGCATTTCAAAAGCTTTTGGTAACTAACACGAACTTTAACTGGATAAGATTGAGGACAATGCTCCTTGAACCATTCTGATACTAGTGGGATGTCTTCGGACCGTCGTGTCTTACCAGATCTCGTATTGAAAGGTCGTGGAGCAAACAATAAAGAGATTCCAGCTGATGTAGTGTCTGTGTATAGTTCTGTGTCTTTTAACAAAGGCTCAACTCCTTCAGGTAATGTAAACTCATCCTCCTCATCATCATCATCCTTCTTTTCCCGCCTTATTGGGTGAATCAACGGATCATAATAAAAAGCAGGAAAATCAGGATCTTCAGTCTTTATATACATAACCATAGGGCTATGATAAACACAGAGTTTAACCTTCCTCGGCCTGTTATTATACAAATGCGGAAAAGCTACTCTGTATTCAGTTCTCAAAGGAGAGCGAATAATAAGTTTAGTGATGTCATTAAACTCATTCCAATCCTCATCACCTTCCTCCATATCACGGTACAGAGGCTCAAACTTAGGACCGCCAGGTATACACATGTTCAAAGCCTTCGCCGTGGCGAAGGCTTGCTTGTCAAACAAGTAAAAGTAGTTTCTGTCAATTATATTATCAGACAGCAACTGTCCCGCAAGGCGGTGAAGCGTCTCCATGATCGGAAGCGAGAGATTCCATCTCCGGTAACTAGGACCGTTGATGAGTTTCGTTTTCACCAACGGCTTGTGGTCGTAAAACCAAGAGTAAACAGCACAATCCTCCTCCTCGTCAAGCTCCATCTGAATCGGCTCTAGAGGTTCCACGTCTAGCAAATTCTCTCCATAGTCAAGAGGAGGCTCCTCGTCATCAAACGGAGGAAACCTCATTCTTTTAAAGTGACGACGATCTCTCTTCTCCCTCCTCATCATGATCCACATGGTTCCCCATTGAGCCATGTAGAGAGGTTCAACAACCCATGGAATCTCGTTAACGAATGTGATAGCTCCAGTGATGTGGTACAAAACCTTCACGTCACGGACCTGTTCCCAAGGCATAGGCATATTCTCGAGGAGCTTGAAGACGGCGTGTGGGACGAATTTGAGAGCTCCTAGGTATACGCGTTTGTCGTGGTTGAACTTCTTTGATGATGACATGTCGTCGTGGTCTTTGATTATCTTTCTGACGTGTTCGGGTGGCATGTCTTCCTTCTGTGTTGGCACGTATCCGAACTTCCTCTTGTTGTCTCCGTAGCGTTTGGAGTTTAGTTGCGTCCACTTACGGGCCTTCTCTTCGGGATTAGTAGCATCGTTGTTGCTCGACATTGCTTAGGGTTTTTAAATCCAAACAAACCAGAACTTGGTGAGGCTAATCGAGTAATGGAAACTCCTAAAACTTTTTTTTTAGGTTGTGTCGTTTTTTTTTGCTTTATCAGCGGAAACGAGTAGTCGTTTATATAGAAAACTATGAGGCGGTGTCGCTTAGGCGGTTGTTCAAAACTATTGGGCCTTTGCGTATGATAATTGGGCTTTTGCTTATGATAATTATGGGAAGTGGCTTTTGTTACATCAGAATGATTCTAATTAGCAAATTGCATATCTTTTCTTTGTATAAATAGCAGTGTCCATGTGCGGAGGAAGCACATGGTTAATAAATATAGAGCAAGTTTAAGATAAATATTTGGAGTCTAAGTCCTATCTATGACTCATACTAAATTTTATTAGAAGTTTGAAACAGTGTTTAGCTATATAGTTCATAACTTCAATTAATGGTGTGTTTTACACTTGCCATGATGACATAACACGTTAACAAAGTTTGAGACTCCTGACCTGACCTCATTGCAAAGAAACTGGACCGAGTATTCATATATGAGGACTGGGTTACGCTCCTTATCCTCAGAGCTTAGTGAACTTCACGGCTCGGGAAATTTCTGATCATTCACCTGCTCTAGTAACCATGCAATGCCCCTCCACCAATCGCTGGGTCAAAGTCATTCAAATTCTTCAACTATCCGTGAATGGGAGACATCGCGTCCATCCTGCTGGTATCTCTCTGGTCTGAGTAAAAAGCATAAAATCTGAGAAGTGTTCTTCAAGAAACTCAACAAAAACAACTAGTCAGATATTCAGAAAAGAGCTGCTGCTGAAGTCTATGAAACTCTTAAGGAACTGCAATCCTAATTTCTTGGCAGAGAAATCGTGTAATAAGAAATGGCGGCATTTAAGAGAGGTGGAAGAAGCATTCTTTCACCAAAAATCAAGAATTCAAAGGTTGCAACTAAAATACTGGATTCAATAGGGGTTTCTTCCTATGAGGCCTTCCCCTATGCACTAAAAAGCTCTCTCATTGCTTAACTGTGAGCCTCTCCTGCAGAGAAGAAAAAAAAGAAAAAAAACATTGGCATCAGGAAAGTTAGACACTTATCATTTGCTGGAAGACTTGAGCTTCTAAGCTCAGTGATCTCTCTGGAATTATTAATTTCGCTTTTATCCTACCAAAGAAGCGTGTTCAACAAATAAACTCAAAATGCTTAGGTATATTCTTCTGTTTTGTAAAACTAGTCCCCATATAGTCTCCCTCCCTGTAATATAGGAAGATTCAGAAGATAGCTATATATATATAATCAACCGTAACATGTTTATGTTGTAAACTAAACTCTTCTGTTCATTCAATCAATCAAGAGATGCCAATGATAAGTGTCTTCTGTTCATTCAATCAATCAAGAGATGCCAATGATAAGTGTCTTCTGTTCTGGTGGGCTTCCTTGGTCCGTTAACAATCAACCGTAACATACTTATGTTGTAAACTAAACTCTTGCCTCTTTTTAATTTAGGATATGCACCAAAGCTAAAAAAAAAAAACGCAGCTCTCAAATTTTGTTTTGTTTGTGTATATTTAGAGGAACAACAAAAATTATGTATACATTTCATGTCATATCTCTTAAAAGTAACACGAAACCAAGGAGGTTAAAATATATACACTTGAGTATGTCTATAGACACACTAAAGTCAATAAGCTAAAGTCAACTGCTAATACACAAAACACCAATACCTATTATAACTAGCAACTCAGTCGTTGGTGATCTTGTTATAAGATGTGAGGGATAACACCTCCACCAGCAAATAGTTCATTTAATGAGATTGATTCTTTTCACTTTCAGATCTTTGCTGGCGTTTCCAGCTAACTCTCCCATGTGCTGAAACTCTTGCCTTAAGTTGACTGGGATTACGACCCCACTGGCAACTGAAACTCAAGAAAACAAAATCAACAAAGAAACTCGGAGCACAAAGGCAAGCTTCTCAATTATCAGACAGATATCATCTAGTAAATTTAGATCCAAAAAAATACAAAAAAACAATAAATAAGTGATGTCTCGGTCAAAAATTTTCCTGAAAAATTGAATAGTAAACTAAGCATAGCAGCAGCGAGAAAGTAAGCAAAACTCAAGATCTCGAAATAAAGACAAAAAAACAAAAGCATAAATAACATTGCATAAATCAATACTCTAGAAGAAGTGCATCGTAGAGAAATAAAAGTTTGGGTTATATATGTTTGTTATATAACCCTACAAAAAAAAAAGGTAAGCAAGCAAGCAAACTATAACTTTTAATTCATAGAAAAAGAGAAACCAAATTTAAAAACTTACAACAATGTTAAACAAGTGAGGGTGAAGTAATATCAGCTCCTAGAATAATATCTCTGATCTCCGCTTGCGTCAGATCCGATGCCTTCACGTTCTTCTTCTCTGCGTAGTCAGAAACGATAACATCTCTTAGTGCTACTTCCACCTTCATCCATTCATCATCACTGAGTGTAGGCCATACATGATGCGCCTCAGTGACAACAGACTCGTCAGGCTTCAACAACATCTTAGCCTTGTCCTTATCCACATCAAGCGCACGTAAGATCAGAACGAGTCTCGTAAAGGCAGTAAACGCAGAAATATTCTCCAACCAATCATCATAGATATTGAACAAAACCATCTCTGATTCCGTCGCCTTGGAAACCACGTCACCAAGTTTCTCAACCTTAAGGCAAGCGTGGAACGGAAGCTTCAGCTCGCTTCCCCTGATAAGTATGTTAGGGATATCCAGCAAGTGAACCTCGAGTGGATCCAACATTCCTTCACGAGTAACAATGATTTGATCCGGCTCTTCTAGAGCATGGCGAGTCCTCACAAGTGCACCAACCTCTTCAGCAGTTTTCCACTTCGCCACCTGACCGCCGAGGAGTCTCTGACCGGTCCAAACACTTGCATGGATAACCTTGAAGAATAGCTGACCAGTTTTTGGATTGAGAATAAAAACTGCACCGTTGGTCGTATATGTTAATTTTCCCCCATGCATATTGTGAACTATGACACGGTAGACATTGGTATCATCAACAAACCATGTGATTTTATTGGTGAATATTTCTTCATAGTTTTGAGTTGACAAATATGGCTCCATCAATTCATCGGTACCAGGAGGAGAGTATAAGAGCGCAGCATCATTGTTGCTCGACGACATGGCTAGAGGGTTTTCAAATCCAAAAGTGCAAAACCCTAGAGTCTAGATCGATCGCGAAGAACTTAGTGAAGCTAAACGGAAACTCTAAAACTATCTTTCAGTTGAGTCGTTTATTTTTCTTTATGAGAAGAAACGAGTACTAGTGCTAGTTATATACAAATCTATTAGGCGGTTTACTTAGGCGGTATGAGTTATTGGGCCTTTGCTTATGATAATTGTGATATAAATTATTTGTTAAATTACTTTTCCTTTGTCCTATTGGTTCTACAATAATAACGAGAGAAATCAAAAGTAATGTTCACTAAGTAATACAGATACGTGTTTTGATTAAAATTTTAATTTCATTAAAAAAAGTAAAATAAAAAAACATTTTTATTGCAGTTGCAGGATTTTTACTTATATTATATGAAACTTATTTTAGAAATAAGAATTTGTTTTTTCACATAATTTTTGGTTATTATTTATTTTTCAATAATTACGGTGCATAAAAAAAATACTAGCAACTTTATTTAAAAGACTAGAGAAAAAGAGTCAGATCTGAAAATTCAGATCAAACCTAACCTGAAGAAATATGAATTAGAATAAAATCCAGAGAATTTGAAAATTAAATCAAATCAATCGAGTCGAGGACAACGTCATATATTAATGTTTTTGTTGTCATTGTAGGATCTCCGAATCTTTTTGTTCGTATTTATTATTATAGAATTTGATTTATTCATCTTTAAAGTAATTTTAAACGTTTTAAAAACTAATTTTAAACTTTTTATAAACTAATTTTTAACTCAACAAAATTCAATTCTAAACTCTTTTCTCACATCTCCAGAAAAATACTTTAAAGACTTGAGAAACCAATTTGAACCAGCCCTTCAAAAACTAATTCTGAACATTTCATAAACTAATTTTGTATCCTTCAGAAACCAATTATGAACCCTTTAGAAAATGTTTCTAATATTTTCAGAAAAATACTATTAACTCTTCAGAAACCAATTCTGAACCCTTTAGAAAAATATTTTGAACTCTTCAGAAACCAATTCTGAATTCTTCTAAAATCAGTTTTGAACCCTTTAAAAAATATTATAAACCCTTCATAAATCAATTTTAAACCCTTCAGAAATCAATTTTGAATCCTTTAGAAATCAATTTTGAACCCTTCAAAGATATATTTTTAACCTTTCATAAAATTTTTCTAACTCTTTCAAAAAATATTATGAATTCTTCAAAAACCAATTGTAAGTCTTTCATAAAAATATTCTTAACTCTTTAAAAACAATTTCCAAAACATTCATAAACCAATTCTGACAACTCTTTAGAAAAATATTTTGAAACATTCACAAAATCAAATTCCGAACTCATTAGAAACTAATTATGAATCCTTCAGAAATTAATTATGAACTCGTCATAAATCTATTTTCCTTTGAAAATGTTTTTAACCACTTCAGAAAATACTAAATATATTTTCACATCTTATTTTGAATGTGGCTCATCAACGTTTTTAAAAAACTTATACATATCTATATTATGGAGAGTTCAGAAATATTTTTTAAAAAAGTTTTAGAGACATTTTCTGAATGGTTGTGAATATTTTTTTTGAATGGTACTTTAAATCATACTCTACATGAAGTGCATTGTAGAGAAATCAAAGTCTGTGTATGTTGTTATAAAACCCTACAAACAAAAAAAAAAGCAAGCAAGCAAACTATAACTCTTAATTCATAGAAAAAGAGAAACCAAATTTAAAAACTTACAACAATGTCAAACAAGTGAGGATGGAGTAATATCAGCTCCTAGAATAATATCTCTGATCTCCGATACTGTCAGATCCGATGCCTTCACGTTCTTCTTCTCTGCATAGTCAGTAACGATAACATCTCTTAGTGCTACTTCCACCTTCATCCATTGGTCATCACTAAGTGAGGGCCATACGTGATGCGCCTTAGTGACAACCGACTTGTCAGGCTTCAACAACATCTTAACCTTGTCCTTATCAACATCAACCGCACGTAGTATCAGAATAAGTCTCGAAAAGGCAGTAAACGGAGACATACTCTCCAACCAATCATCATAGATATTAAACAAAACCATCTCTGATTCCGTAGCCTTCAAAACCACATCACCGAACGTCTCAATCTTGAGAAAAGCCTGGAAGGGAAACTCCAGCTCGCTTACTCTGACAACAGTGTTTGGGAAATCCAGCATGTAAACCTCGAGTATACCAGACAGTCCTTCACGAGTAACAATGATCTGATTGGGCTGGTTTACAACGGGGAGAGGCCGCAAAAGTGAAGCAACCTCTTCAGAAGCTATGAACGGTATGAACTTCTCTACTCTCTTCCGACATGCCCAAACACTTGGATGAATAACCTTGAGGAATAGATGTCCGGTTTTTGGATTGAGAATAAAAATTGCACCGTTGACCGGTTTAGTTGTTAATTTTCCGTCAGACGTATTGTGAACTATGACATTATAGATATTGGTATCATCAACAAACCATGTTAATTTGGTGAATATTTCGTCATAGTTTTGAGATGACAAACATGGCTCCATAGGGTCCATCATCAGTTCATCTGTACCATGAGGGGGGGATAAGGGTATAGCATCGTTGTTGCTCGACATGGCTAGGGTTTTTTGAAAATCCAAACGCTGAACGGAGGTGTAATACACCCTAGAGCCTAGATCAATCGCAAAGAACTTAGTTGAGACTAATCGAGTAACAAAAACCCCTAAAACTTTTCTTCTGGTTGAGTCGCTTCTATTTTGTTTCTTTATCAGCGGGAACGAGTAGTAGTTTATATACAAAACTATAGGCGGTGTGCTATAAATTATTGGGCCTTCGCTTATGACAATTGGGCTTTAAATTATTTGCCCGTAGCCATTTACCTTACAATCGTTTCGTATATTTGTTGAATTGCTTTTTTTTTCTTTTTTCTACAATCTTCATCAATATCTAAATAATTTAAAAGAATCTTAACAGTGTTTTCACGTCGGATCCGGACTCGCGGTCCAACCGCTAAACCCAGTGATCCGATAAATAATCCAGTTTAAGTTTTAAGAAATATTCACTAATTAAAAATTTGATAAAACCCACTAAAAACTCTTTAACCCAGTGACCCGACTATCGATTAAATCATCGATTGAACCAATGAGTTATTTTTATTTAGTTTTTTAACTATTTTATTAAATATTTTTTGTGCCCAAAATAAGAAGTTAGATTTTTACTTTTTTATTTTTTATTTTGTTATAAAATTATTGTTTTTCGTGCTATAAAATATATTCTATATCTCTTTCATTTTTTTTTCTAAAAACCTTTTATTGATTTTGTATGTGGTAAATAACATTTGATTTTAATTTCTAGATTCTAACTTTTATCATATAATCTTCATTTTTATTCTAATACATGTTTTTATTTTATTTTCTTGATTTTACAGGTTTATAAATAAACAGTGTTTTTGTTAACCAAACTTATTGATCTTATTTAATTTTGAAACATCATATATAATATTAACTAAACCATTTATTGATTTTGATGAACATTACATTATGCCTCTTAAAAAAATTGAATAATGATCAATATCTAAAACTTATGAGATTTAAGTCTTGTTCTAATTTCCTATATGTCTCAACTTTTAATTTCTTATAAAAATTATTAAATAGTCTAATCTAATTTTAAATATTTTATATGTGAAATAAAATAACAAAAATATTTTCTATGTTTTAAAAAAACGTAAAGTTCCTCCTATATTTTTAACAGTTAATATATAATCACTTGTGGTTGATCCAATAACCCGGTGAACCGATAAGGTGTCCGGTTCAGTGTTCGAGTCGAGTTTAAAAACATTAAATCTTAGTAATAATTGTTCATTAAGTATTAATCACCTTGCTATTACCGGATTAGTTTGTTTGGAGCATAAGCTAAAAAAAGAAAACACAAGTGAACATCTTGTAATAAAAAAGAACAGCAATTGCAAGAAAATCAATATTGTGTTCAAGTCACTGCGAATTGTCTAAACCCCTAATAACGAATCCCAATTCCAACTTCTTAGGGTTTTTATCCAAATCTTCAATTTTGCTTCTCTTTTTTTGTTCCCTAATTTTGTATAGCGATTTTGCTTGAATGTTTATTCTCTCTGCAGAGTTAAAATGGCGGATGCGCCTTCGAGTCCAGCCGGAGACGGCGGAGAAAGCGGCGGCGGCTCGGTTAGGGAGCAGGATCGGTACCTACCAATAGCGAATATAAGCAGGATCATGAAGAAGGCGTTGCCTCCAAATGGAAAGATCGGGAAAGATGCTAAAGACACTGTTCAGGAATGTGTCTCTGAGTTCATCAGCTTCATCACCAGCGAGTATGTTTTGTTTCTTCTTTTCTCTCTGAGTTTTTAGCTTAGTAAAGTCTTTAACTTTTAATCTGAATTCTAATCAGGCAAAAGTGTTGGACTTTAATTCTTGATCCTGTTTCCAAGATTTTGCACATCGTTTGTCATGGAGAAATAAGTTAAATAATTTGTGAGGATTTTGAAATTATGTATTCATTCATTGTAGATAAGCTTAGCTAATAGCTCATGTGTTCTTTCTACTATTTGAAGTTTCTTTTAGGTCCAGAGACTGTCCTTTGGGATCTTTATCTGATCTTATGGTTGATTAGTGTGGATTGGTTGATTGTTATCTGTTTTATATTCTAATTTGGGAGTATATATTGATTGAGTTTTTTCTGGTAATGTCCCAGGGCAAGTGATAAGTGCCAGAAAGAGAAGAGGAAAACTGTGAATGGTGAGGATTTGTTGTGGGCAATGGCAACGTTGGGGTTTGAGGATTACCTTGAGCCCTTAAAAGTATACCTTGCGAGGTACAGGGAGGTATGTTACACTTGGCTTCTTAACCCTCTTTTTTTTTTTTTACAGACTGTTATAGAATTCAGACCACATTAGTTGTTGTTGTTGTTGTTGTTAATTACTTGATTTACATCAACCATGAGAGAAATACTTGTAATTTCTTCTATACTTGTAATTCAGTCGTTGCCAATGTATAGTTTTTTTAAAAGCAAGAAAGATGGATGTAGACTAACTCTATTAATCTCTCTCTGAGTTTTAAGCTTCTGCTACGTGAGACTGATTTGGTCTTTTCATTTCCATGTGTATGACTATGGTTGCTGAAACAATCCTGCTGATGCAGTTGGAGGTAAATTAAAATCCCATTTAAACTTCTTTATTTAAATGTTAGCCTTCCCAAGAGAAGTAAGTTCCATTTTTGAGTCACGAATTGGTGTTTTACATTTTGTTGTGAAATTATGACAGGGAGATAATAAGGGATCAGGAAAGAGCGGTGATGGATCTAATAGAGATGCAGCTGCTGGAGGTGTTTCTGGTGAAGACATGCCGGTATGATTTTGACTAATGTTTTATACCCTTTTTGTATGTTCTTTTGCTTTTGTTTCTTAACTCTGACTTCATTTACACAGAGCTGGTGAAAGAAGTTGCAAGTAAACTACAACTCCAAATGATCAAGTAATTTCTCTATCTCTGCCACACCATCTGTATCCATGTAGGTTTTATAATAAACTTACCTTAGTAAAACCATAAGTCTTATTGATAACTCTTTACTAACTTAGCAAGGTAAATCTTCTGGCTGATCAAGTTTTATTATTTATTGTTATTATTGTTTTATGAAGTTTTGTGGCTGAATCTTCTTACCCCCATTGCATTTTCTTAACCTTGTCATCTCATTGACGACGATTCTGGCTAACATGGAATTTTGTTTCTAAAATGTGTCTGTGCAGGTAAACTTAGAGATCAGTGTGTTGTTGACAATAAAGTTAGAGATCCGGTTTTTAGTTTGGTTGTAGTTGAAGATTTCTCTTAGATATGATATTAACTATTTGAAACAAGGAAAAAAATTTGTCCACAAGCTCTCATCTCTTAAAGCTTCGTTTATGGATTTCAAAAAAGTTGAATATGAACAGACTCAGATCTCATCACTTTGATCATCCATTCTCTTTTTTCTATAGTATAGTTTCCCTAGACTCAATAAAAACTTGAATACAAAGAAAATGCAGAATACAGTGTGGGTGGAAATTGAGATGCTTGTTTTGATTCTTAACTCACCCTTAAATCCATTTTTGGCTAAATCCAGTGTCTTGCTTGCATCATCTCCATGAACTCACTCTAATCTATTCCTCCATCCTCATCAAAAACCAACACACACTATTATATTTGCCACTAAAGAACAATGGTGCTTCCAAGTAAGCAAGATAAGATTTTAACTTAACATTGTCCTTTCATGAGAATGAGTAGCTTCAATAACACCAACGATGATCCTCAGATTTTCTCTCAGTGTAATGACCGCTCTGTAATAGTCTAACAGCTCTCCACCTGCACAAATCTCCATCACGACATGGACAGCTACTGCGTCTTCATAGACACCAACGATCTGGATCAGGTTAAAGTGTCCAGAAAAGGTGATGCATTATCTGCATCTCTCTTCTCACATCTTTTCACATCCTCAGGGGCCGACTGTTAATTTCCTCTTACTCTCTTTAGCTATCGTTTGCAAGCGAGTTCTTGACCTGACTTCTTATCCACGCAAAAGAAACGTTATTCCGAATTGTCCTTGACCTAACTTCATCCCCACGCTATATACTTCCTTGAGATTCTCTGTAGACCCAGCGCTTTCCATTCGTCTCATGTGCCTCTTCTTTCTTCGGCTTGGGACTTTTTTGTTGTTGTTCTGTGAGATACTTTTTTTTTATTTGTTTCTATAAATAATATCTCTATCAAAGCTTTTAGAGATCGTCGTTTCTCTCTGAGACAGAAACACACAAACCACTCAATAGCGCCATTGATCGTAGCTTTTTTGCAGCTTCTTCTTTCTTGCGCCGGAAGCAAAGTTGTAGAAAACATCATGAGCTGATGTTGATAAGGAGAATGAGGAGGAGGATGAGCCACCACTTGACTCTGGACTTGATGAATCCTGCTATGTCAGGACCTTTCTTCGTTAGCTCCTCAAGTAACATATCTCATCACACCATTGAAGCTGAATCACTTCTTTTCATACTTTGTTAGATGTATCTACTCGCATATGATTTTTGAGAACTTATGCTTATATACTATGTTACAATGACACTCTCACAAACAACGGTTCATATCTCTTATATTTCACTTGAAATATTCTCCAAACTTCATAGGTTAGATTCTAATTTAAATTTGACATATTCGAACCCCAGATTAGTGTTCCAAATATCACATTGTAAAAAGCACTGGTTTTAATTTCTTTTTCTTTTTAAATTCCATATCTGGTGACTAGTTGACACTAGAATTCTCAAAAACAAAAGCTAATGTTGTCAAATATTCAATTCTGTCATACTAAAACTACAATCATTACGTAGATGAAGTCTAAAAATGCCTATTTACTGTTAACCCACTTCTGGTATATTAAACATGATAAAAAAGAAAATTCAACAAGAGTATGAATGAAGATTCAAGGAAAGAAATTTATTCCATGCCTTTTCACTTAGCTGTAACAACATGTCTTCTATTAAAAATGTAAATTTAGTAAGACTATATGATATGTTGGAAAGAATCATGAAGCCTCCACTTTTACTTTTATGTTAAACGAACCTCTCCTTTAAACAATGGCCCTTGGTATTGGACGGTCCACTAATAACAAAATATAAATATATAATAAGAAACATAATTGGGCTTCTTTTTTTTTTTAATTCCCCTGCAATCACATGGATGCCAACATTAGTGGATCGGACTTAGGAATCATGGGAAGCCAATCATATTTGATTCTGAATTTGAGTGGTAACATTTTTTATTTTTTTTGTCCACAATTTGAGTGGTAACATTTACATTTAAGTATTTAACCATGCCTTATATATTGTATGATATTGACAACGTATTGCGACAATCGTTGGATAATACTGTAACTATAACAAGTTAAATAATTGATATGTATATAATACAAATTTGCCATGGATTTCAACCACAAACTCCTTGTTACCACTCAACAACAGATATATCCCGCTTGGCCACTCGTCATAACTGTTTGCTATTTACAAGATTTGGCTAAAGAGAAACCACCAAGCATCCTTAACTCCATCATCTCTCTCCTATTCGAACTGAGTTATAATGACATGTTGGTCCAGAATCAAATTCAAGCACCTGGTACACAAGGCGTAAAATGGTTCTAATTAAAAGTTACTATTTTGGTTAAAAAGAATTTGTATATTGAAGATTTTCGTCAACATGATAGTACGCAATCGTCATATGTTATTATTAATTACAGTTTCTGGTTATCACATTTTCCGTTGGTGTTCACTATCAATATAATTCAACCATCTACGTATAAATAATGTCTTGGATCTCTATATTTGATCAGGTTCTATTATACTATAGGTGGGTGTAATTTTCACCCCCACTTTGTGGACTTTTGATGGTTTATTTGTCCTTCCTCATTTTGGAGTGTGTTAGTCTAGTATAAATATTCTTTACAATCAGTGTATATAATTTTCAGTCAATAAGAACTGTTTCTTCCAATTCATATATAAAATCATTCACCAAAAAAANATATTTGATCAGGTTCTATTATACTATAGGTGGGTGTAATTTTCACCCCCACTTTGTGGACTTTTGATGGTTTATTTGTCCTTCCTCATTTTGGAGTGTGTTAGTCTAGTATAAATATTCTTTACAATCAGTGTATATAATTTTCAGTCAATAAGAACTGTTTCTTCCAATTCATATATAAAATCATTCACCAAAAAAATAAGTATATATGCCTTTTCTAATTCAACATATATTTTTAGTTTCAATAGTACTATTTTGGGCTACTTTCCCCAAAAAACAAACGTATAAACGTTGCAGAATTAAGAGGCCGAATAACTTTTGCTACGTGAAAATCCGACTCCGTTACCTTTTTGATGCCATGAGCGGTCGAAGCAGAGAGTGGCAAATTTGAGTTTAAGTAAAAAGCAAGATTCTATACGCTACAAAGTTGGGGTGTGTGAACTATCAACGCTTTTTAGCCAACCTCATACATAAGCGAATACGCATTATAGCCTTATAGGTAACACTTTAGTATTGTTCTTGTTGAAAATGGCCAACAATAATTCCCAGCCATAAGATTGTCAACTTTTCCAACTCAATTCTGTCCTTTTCATGGCCTTTAATTTTCACACAATGATTTCTCTGCATTTTGTTTCGTATTTACCTAAAACTTTGAATTCCAAAGTTTTTTTCTTTTTATGAATAACTAAACGGATTAAATGTTAGGCGTTAGGATGCCTTCCGTTTACACAGTTTAACACAAGTTGGAGAAGTATCAATTTGTTTAGACTTTCAAGAATCTTTCAAGAATCGGCTTGATATATTTTTTTGGCATTGTCCAGAACTAAATATCTTTTGAGTCGACATTTTACCAACTAAGTATAATTATTTACTCGAGGTTTTGTAATCAGTGATTCACACTGTCTCCAAAACCAAAATAATTTTGTTTGGACTTACAAAAAAATAATTAGTTTAGGTCCTTTAGGATCATTGTTCAAATATAATTATTTTCCGCGTCGACAATAAAATAAATAAGAATTGTTATTAAGGGTTTGTCATTACTCTCACGACTTGCACGCATCCACACTTTGTCTTAATTTATTAGGCCAAAAAAGAGTTGACCATATCCTCGTCTACTCTATTATTGCTGACGTAATCCCTTATGAAAAATTGGAAAAAATTAAATGACGAAAAGAAAATTATCAGTAATTTAGAAAATTTTGGTGTGGACTGGATATTATTTTCTTTTTTTTCTTATCTTTACTTTTATCAGTTTCTTCTTGTCTCTTTTTTGTAATTTCTAGAGTAATTAAGATTCTATTACAAGATTCTCTGAGAAAAGAAAAGTCTAATGTTCTTTATACAAAAAGAAGAAAATCGACTTAATGGTTTTACTTTTATTTTATTAGTTTTGTAAGAACCTAAATCAACTAAAATAACCTAATGCAACTATGTAAAATCAATAAACCATTAACAGTTTCAATATGTTAATTTAGACCATCCTTAACTAATGTTCTACGTATTTTTATGTGTAGACCTTATAAATGTATCAACCATTTTAAGATATGCTTGATAAATTCTGTAATAAACCAGGATATATAAAATTGGAAAATAGTTTAGAACATCTTAATGGGTTTTTTTTTGTAAATGAAAGTCTAGAATTTTTTTCCTAGCAACTACTCCCTCCGTTTCAGTTTAATTGCATTCTACGTTTTTGCACACAGATTAAGGAAACATTTAATTTTACATATTTTCAAGATAAAAACACAATTACCTATACACTTAACCACTTTTCAACAAATAAAAAATAGAATATTATATAAAACTAATAAATTTTATCTCAAAACTCTAAAACGACACTTAATCTGTGACAAAAAATTAATTCTAGAATGACAATTATTCTGAAAAGGAAGGAGTATTTATCATAGAGTTCTTTCTAAAAAAGAAACTATTTATTATAGAGTTTTGACAATGAAAGTCATTGGTTGGCCCAGACGTTCTATCCAATCGTAGATATAGGAGAAAATGGAGTAGCATAGATTCATGGACTATGATTCCATCACTCAGACATGCATAAATTCAAAATGCCTTCAATTTTCCTTTGTGAATCAAACATTAATGATAAGATAACGCCACAACTTGTTTGGTCCTCAATCTATTTCTCATGCTTTTTCTTTTAGGTGGATGCTCTAATTTGCACTCATAGAAAAAAAGTCTAAACGTTTCAAAACTAACTCCAAAAAATACTGGTTATAATCTCATAGATCAATGATGTGAAGAGTACTACTACTAGTATTGTATTCGTCTTCTCTTGCTAATAATGGTCTCCATGTGTGGATGCTGAGGATTACCTTCATCTAACTTCATTATTCCATTAAAAAATATCTAAGAGACACATAATTGACATAATAATAGTGTGATAATTTAATTAGACCTTGCGTAACTATAAAAAGTTAAGGATCGTACCGTCCAATGTGAACGATGTCATTGTGGACAAAGAAGTCAGCTTTGCAAGCAATAACACTGCAGCACATCGACGTAAGATGTCAACACCAAAGACATCAACATTTAATTAGTCAACTCTGATATAGATAGAGTCAAGCCATCAATTTTATTTTTTTCCGTTTGTTGGTACTTGCTAACGTCGCGGAAGAAAAAGTGGGATACAATAATTTATAAAATATTGTTTTGAACCAAGTTTCTACTCATAATATTGCTAATAGTAGTAATTTATAAGCAAATAACGAGGAAATCAAAACATTTATTAGTCTCCAATTTTTTTTCCGCTTGGGGATCACAATCATCGGTCGAAAACAGGCACCCATAATCCATCATATCATTTTAAAATAAATTTCGTTTCTGCACCATGCGAAGAACGTAAGACCTTGAAATCTTATGTTCTGACAACAAAAGTCATCATGAATTTGTAGGAATTACATCTTGAAGTGACATCGAAATTAGATGGTAGTTGAGTAATCAGATCGTAAGTCTATAGCTAATCTCATGTGTTTATGTGATTTTCCAACATAGCGTACGTAGCTATAATAGTTGAAAACTTCCTTACGCTTTTTACCCGTTTTGCTATGTAATCGAAACGGATTAGCAGCATATAGATGTACAATTTTATTCCAATATGTACAATTTATTGTACTCAACTATAAATGAAAAAAATGTGTGTTGTATATAATATCTCCACCAGGAAATTACTTCACATGTATATAGAGCATTACTTATAGTATTATTGCATAAAATATTAGCACATAATAACAGATGGAAATTAAGATGCCACGAAAAAAAACTTGTTGGGTCACGGAAGAGAAGGTAACTTGCTGGGCTAAAGCAACTTGTATTTCTGGAAATGCATTAAAGTCTCTTACTTGTCAGATACGAAACAGACCATTCCACAAGTCAGGAGCCTTACTCATACCCAAATAAGTGTTATTCCCATACGGCCATACTCAAATAAATACAATTGACATTGTAGTATGTACTCCGTAGATATAGATATCATATTATGCAGTTACTCTTTTTTTTTTCGTTTTTAAAAAGTTTTGGACATATGTATAATCACTAAACAAAATTTGAAAAAGTGTTAAAATAACATTTTGCCGTACAATCTGTCAAGAATAACTGCATGTTGTATCAATATTGATTTCTTCTTCTAAATACTTTTGTTCACGTCCCTAAGTTAGTTTTATTTTAATTAAAAGTTATTATTACAAGTTTATAAGATAGTAGTGTCATCAAATTTTAATATTTATTAATAAATGATTGTCTCGAATTAGACAAACATAGTGTACTATTTTATAATTAAGTAACCAAAGTTTGACCACACTACTAATTGAATTCATTTTGTTATAATTATTTTTACCCCTATTTTGACTATATTATGGTTTAAAACTTATATCTACCTAAATAATATGCCAGGGAATAGGTATCTAGTGATTGTATTGAATGGTGAAGATCCCAGTATTATTAAATACTTTAAAATCTCCGTATATCTAAACACAGTTCATGGTCAACTACAAGTACAAAACAAGAACTTATTATTATAGTAAAACAGCTGTTTTTAGATAATAAAAGAATAATTACAGCAAAACAGAAACTTCCTGTCCTAATAATACCTAAACGAAGTAAAATAAAAGTTGTGAGAAAAAGAGAAAAATACGTTGAAGATAGCCAAAACGACGTCGTTGGAGGAGAATATACCGAAACATAAAATGGAATATGTCATATGGAGTCGCTTATAAATGATCGTTTCAAAACGCTTACACTTTGTCCTTGTTCATCGGCAGCCTCAACGCTCATCTTACTTCCTCCCCCTCTATCTCTCTACATTTTCCCCAGAAATAGAGGAAACTAAAGGACCTTTCTCTCTGTACTCCTCTCACTTGATAAGATCATATCCCACACACGTAACAAAGAAGATTGTTGTATATTCATGTAAGTCTTTCTTCTCATTTATGTTTTGAATGATTTTGTACAATTTGGCCAGCTCCTAGTTTTGTTTAATTTTCGTTCTTGTATGGATGCAAAATGATGTTAGTTAGGATTAATAAGAACGATCATTTTCTTGTTGTTTTTGGCCACTCTGCCTCTTCCATCTTGGTTTGGTATTTGTCAGTATAGTGATTTTGGATCAATCTGAGCTTATTGTGATTCTCTTATTGTTACTTTAAGAAAAAAAATTCATTGTGTTATCCAATTTTCTTGGATCATTAACAATGATTAGTTTTCTTGAAGACGTATTTGTTTGATTAGTTCTCTTCCTGAATATTAGACATTTTTATAAGTGCATGAATCAGATGATTTACAAGCACGTAAATAACGAAAATAATGTTACTCTAATAAAAAGGAAAGAAAAATATAATGTCTTCACTAAGAGGAAATACTATAGTATTTAATTTGATGAGTAAGTGTGTCCGCAATTAAGACAAAACAACTTGCTGTCTTACTCGTGAGAAGTGATGGTATCGTGTTCAGATTCAAATGTCACAAGTCAACCTTCGTGGGTAATAGGGTAAAGACAAAATAGTAATCGTTGAAAATTCATACTATAGTATATGGACCCTTCCATTTCCTCGTTTACTTTTAAAGAATTAGTTACGTAGGCGTAAAGAAACCAAACAAGAATATAATAAATTATTTATTTATTTTTGGAAAATCGAAAATCTAGGAATCAATTTTTTAAATACAGGTTTTTCGTATAACAAATTATTTATTTATTTATTTTTGGAAAATCGAAAATCTAGGAATCAATCATTTAAATACAGCTTTTCGATTATTTAAATACAAGTTTTTCCGATTATTTAAATACAAGTTAGATAGTTAGTCTGTGAATGCTTAAAGACTTAGAGTGTGATTGGTAATGGCTGTAGGTGCTCTCCAGAGCACCATGTATTTCTAAAGCACCAAATTCACAGCAATCAAGCTTTAATGATTTTGTAAAAATCACAGCTCCTGAAATAATCTACAGCTGTACAAGTGCTTTCTACAGCCAAATATTCAAAGCATTTTTTTTGAGCTTTCCATATAATCTACAGCAATAAAATCTAAAGCTACATCAAAAAAACTACAGCATTTTTTCTACAGCCAAAAATTTAAAGCTACAGCCATAACCAATCGGCCCCTTAAAGTCTTTTTAACATAAAAAAATAATAAGTTTTATTAAAAGTTACTTCATACCTTTCTATTAAATATACACATGTAGTTTATTAATGGCTTTAGAATTGCCAGTTACCTCCTTACTTCAGGCTTGATCAACAGACCTTACTCCCTTTTTTTAATATTAGGTCAACATACTTTATGAGTTGTGATCGTGAGATCAACGAAATGAGAAAACTAAAAAAAAAAAATCATATACTATGTATTAATGTTAACATGAAATTTCAAGTGCGGTTTAAATGTATAGTTCTGTTTGCTTTTTAAAATTGCCTAACTTAGTTCCAAGTTAGGTATCTGCTTTAATGTTTGTAACAAACACATTCTAATTTTGCACATCCAAACTAAAGAAAATCTACAAGCAATCGTTCTTATATAATCATTTTACTAAACGTTGCTAATATTGAATTCTGATGAAATTACAGAGCTGAAGAAGAATGGCAAAGGATCAATTACAAGTGTTGAATGCACTTGATGTAGCAAAGACACAATGGTACCATTTTACGGCGATCATAATCGCCGGAATGGGATTTTTCACCGACGCTTACGATCTCTTCTGCATCTCTCTTGTCACCAAGCTCCTTGGACGCATTTACTACCACGTCCCAGGCTCTGCGAAGCCAGGGACTCTCCCTCCCAACGTTGCTGCTGCCGTCAACGGTGTTGCCTTCTGTGGAACCCTAGCTGGTCAACTCTTTTTCGGGTGGCTTGGTGATAAGCTCGGGAGGAAGAAAGTTTATGGTATGACTTTGATGGTCATGGTCCTCTGCTCCGTAGCCTCTGGTCTCTCTTTTGGAGACAAGCCAAAATCCGTGATGGCCACGCTATGTTTCTTTAGGTTTTGGCTAGGGTTTGGGATCGGTGGTGACTATCCTTTGTCCGCAACGATCATGTCTGAATACGCTAACAAGAAGACACGTGGCGCGTTCGTTTCAGCTGTTTTCGCTATGCAAGGGTTTGGGATCATGGCTGGTGGAATCTTCGCTATAATCATCTCCTCTGCTTTTGAAGCTAAGTTCCCTGCACCGGCCTATAAAGATGATGCCGATGCATCCACGGTGCCTCAAGCAGATTTTGTGTGGCGTATAATCTTGATGGTTGGTGCTATCCCTGCTGCAATGACGTATTACTCAAGATCCAAGATGCCTGAAACCGCAAGATACACGGCGTTGGTTGCTAAGGACGCAAAGCAGGCTGCTTCAGACATGTCTAGGGTTTTGCAAGTGGAGATAGAGGCAGAACAGGAGAAAGTGGAACAGATCTCGAGTAACAAGTCCAAAGCCTTTT
>CAKOAT010083266.1:79236-131962 GCA_932364175.1 Eruca vesicaria subsp. sativa
AGATGTGAGATCCATGACCACCACAACCCGCTTCCTTGACCAAGAAAATTTTACTGAATTATGAATTCATTGTTACAAACCTATGATTTATGAGTTACACATGGTTAATAAGTTTTAATAATCCATTAGGACTTTTAGGAAACATATATAATATCTGTTGGAAAATAAAATGGACTGGAAGAAAATTAAAGCTGAAGTTTACCATCACCTCTTATTGTTTGAAAGTAAATTTGCATATAATTCACTCATATTGGCTTCAAATATGCATGCCTGTTAACTTTCTACAGGTTTGGTCACCATACTCTATGGTTTGTAATCGTGAGATCAACTAAATTGGAAAAACAGACATTTGTATTTATGTTACATGGAATTTTCAAGTTGGGTTAACTGTTTAGTTTTAACGAAATGACTATCTTTTTTTCTATAACCGTGGTGATTCTATAAGTTTTTTAGGTCTAATGACTAATCACCACGAACCTGTAAAAATTCAGGTTTCTTGCTAAGGCGTTTGTGAGTGGTTAGATTCGAACTAAGGTGAAGAACTCACAACTATGAGTCTTTTACCATGAACTAGAGATTTTGATTATGAAATGACTATGTTTTAATGAATGATTTTAACACACATGATAATAATAAATATGAACATATTTTCTAACCTTGTTTCTCAATAAAATAGAGTGCATATGCAAATTTTTCACATGAATTTTCAGATATGATATGAAAATATATTTGATCATGATAGATGAAGTCATTAATCAAAATTTTTAGTTTTATATATTATTTATTAGTAATTTAATTTAAAATGTTAATATTTTAAAAAATTATGAACTATAAATAATATTTCCTCTGTAATTACTATTTACTGCCTACTTAATATTCTATAAATTAATAAAAAAAAATTAAAATACTAGCATTGTTACTAAGTTTTAGTGTATATGGTGAAAGTATTTCAGATTTTTTTTTTTCATCTGAAGTATTTCAGATTTATTGCCAACTCAAGAGTGAGTAACACTCTTTTAATTAAATGATGATTACATACATATATGTCAAACATAAGATCTTTCAAATAAGCAATCAAAGTCTGAACATACTTCTAATTGAATTCACGTATTATAAGTAGTGTTTTAAAAGTGTACGACATTGTCAAAAATAACTGTACGAAATTTTACTTTATTAGTATTTGAAACTTATATCTGCCTTGACAGTATGGCAGGTAATAGGTATCTGGTGAATAAATTAAATAGTGAAGTTCCTAGAATTTAAAATACTTGCGTTTTTCAAGCATTAAACTCTCCGTATCACATAACAAATCATGGTCAACTACGAGAAAAAAAAAACAAGAACGTGTTGTATAATATTGGACCAGCTATGTTTTAGATGATAAAATAACATTTACAGCAAAACAGAAACATCCTGTCCTAAATAAATCTCTCATATAGACTCGCTTATAAATTGGCGTTTCAACACTATGTACTTGTTCATCAGCAGCCTTCAGCCCTCATTTCACTTTCTTTGCCTCCCTCTCTGCATTTTCCCCAGAGATCAAGATCATTCCACACACGTAGAAGAAGATTTGTATTTTCATGTAAGTCTTTGTTTTTGTCGATATTTATTTATGTATCATTTGATAATCCATATATATATATACTTTTTCCTGTAAGGATGAAAATTAATTTTAGTCAATCTGAGCATCACTTGATAATCCATAAATAATAGACCTACCATATCATCGTTTACTTTTTAAGATTTGGTTACGTGGAGGTGAAGAAACCAAAATAGTAGGATCCTTTTCCCCAAAAATGCAAATCATATAAAAATTATGAATTAAATATTGGAATGGACAATATATACATAACTATTTTCCATGTCTGTATAATTGCTTAACAAATCTTTTTAAACACTGATGATGGATTTTAGTAAATGAACTTTTCTTTTACTTGATTGAAACATGTTTACACACATGTTTCTTGCTTACATGATTCATTAGTCCATCTTATAACACTCAAACTACTACGAAAAAATACTAATATTGATTTTTGGATCAAATTACAGAGCTGAAGAAAAATGGCAGACAATCAGTTACAAGTGTTGAATGCACTTGATGTAGCGAAGACACAATGGTACCATTTCACTGCGATTGTAATCGCTGGAATGGGATTCTTCACCGATGCTTACGATCTCTTCTGCATCTCACTTGTCACAAAGCTCCTCGGCCGCATTTACTACCACGAAGCAGGCTCCTTAAAGCCTGGAAGCCTCCCTCCCAATGTAGCTGCTGCCACCAACGGTGTTGCCTTCTGTGGAACCCTAGCCGGTCAACTCTTTTTCGGGTGGCTCGGTGACAAGCTCGGAAGAAAGAAAGTGTATGGCATGACGTTGATGATCATGGTTCTCTGCTCAGTAGCCTCTGGTCTCTCTTTTAGCGACAAGCCAAAATCCGTGATGGCCACGCTATGTTTCTTTAGGTTTTGGCTAGGGTTTGGGATCGGTGGTGACTATCCTTTATCCGCAACGATCATGTCTGAATACGCTAACAAGAAAACACGTGGCGCGTTTATTTCCGCGGTTTTTGCCATGCAAGGGTTTGGGATCATGGCTGGTGGCATCTTTGCTATTATCATTGCCTCAATATTTGATGCTCAGTTCCCAGCGCCGGCCTATGCGGAAGATGCCTTGGGATCCACGGTTCCTCAAGCAGATTTCGTGTGGCGTATAATCCTCATGTTTGGTGCTATACCTGCGTCGATGACTTACTACTCAAGGTCCAAGATGCCTGAAACCGCTAGATACACGGCTTTGGTTGCTAAAGACGCAACGAAGGCTGCTTCAGACATGTCTAGGGTTCTGCAAGTGCAGATAGAGCCAGAACAGATTTTGGAAGAGATCACAACGGATAAATCAAAATCCTTTTCCTTGTTTTCCAAGGAATTCATGAAACGTCATGGACTTCATTTGCTTGGCACTACATCAACGTGGTTCCTTCTTGACATCGCTTTCTATAGTCAAAACCTTTTCCAAAAAGATATTTTCAGTGCCATCGGGTGGATCCCTCCAGCTCAAACCATGAACGCGGTTCAAGAAGTTTTCAAGATCGCACGTGCGCAAACCCTCATCGCCTTGTGTAGCACGGTACCTGGTTACTGGTTCACAGTGGCGTTTATAGATGTCATTGGAAGATTCGCTATTCAGCTGATGGGATTCTTTTTCATGACGGTGTTTATGTTTGCTTTGGCTATTCCATATAACCACTGGACTCACAAGGATAACAGGATTGGTTTCGTTATCATGTACTCATTAACCTTCTTCTTTGCTAACTTTGGACCTAATGCTACAACATTTGTTGTACCGGCGGAGATCTTTCCAGCTAGGTTCAGATCAACATGTCATGGTATCTCTGCCGCATCAGGAAAGCTTGGTGCGATGGTTGGTGCGTTTGGATTCTTGTATTTGGCCCAGAGTCCAGACAAGAACAAGACAGATGCAGGATACCCTCCAGGTATTGGGGTAAGGAACTCGCTTCTCGTGTTAGGTGTGGTTAACTTATTGGGTATTCTCTTCACTTTCTTGGTGCCTGAATCTAAAGGGAAGTCTCTTGAAGAAATGTCTGGTGAAAATGAAAACAATGAGCAAAACAACAACGGTAGTAGAACTGTTGAAATGGTGTAGTTGATACAATGTTTTTTTTTTTTTTTTTTTTTTTTTGTTCTTGTTTTTGGCAACTTAAGTTGTTCTTCGTGTGATGTGTTTGATGTTGTAATGCTATTGAAATCAAAATGTTCATGTATCGATTTCAGGTCAATTCTCTGTTGTAAGTGACATTTTTGGTTTTGTTGAAATTTTTGATTTATATAACAACGAATGTAAACAATATTTTTGGTTTTGTTGAAATGTTTGATTTATATAACAACGAATGTAATTTGTAATGAGTTTTCTAGATTATTTTATAGGAATAGAAGAATTTAATATAACAGTGAGAGTTAAACAAACACAACTGTGAGAGTTTAGAAAGGTTTAAGTGATTTAATTTGTAACGAATATTCTCAATTATTTTATACGAATAGAAGAATTTATTATAAATTTGTTAAATCATCTTAAAATTTTATATACAACTACAAGATTTGGATATTTATTCCTTTTTTAAAATCTACCTAAACACTATAATATCACTTAAAAAACTTTAAAATCTCGTAATTTAAAATATTTCAGTAAAATGAAATTTCAGAGTAGTTTATAAAGATCAATAACAATAAATTGTAAATAGTTTTTATAATTTATGTTTAATTAAAAGTAAAATTATTATTTTAATACAAAATATCTAAATTTTTTTAGTTCAAAACACATACATTCCTTAGAGAATTTAGAGTAGTTAACAATTAGAGAATAAGGGTCTGATTGGTTGAAACGCGGCGGTTGCGATTGCGGTTGCGGGAGTTTGCGGATGTGGGTGGTTGCGGTTTCTAGCGTTATTAGGCGATTTGTACGACTGGTATAGCGATTAAAAACTGGAGCGTTTGCGGGACATTTATGACTGGTTGATTATGAGATACTACAGCGGTTCAATAATAAATTTCCAATATTAACATATTATAACATTATAAAAATATCAAAACATACTGTTATGATAAAAAATAATAACTATTAATATATTATAAGTAATAACAATATTATTTTATTATTTTTTACTTAGATGCAAATATAATTTCTATAATTAATAAAATATTCTAAAATAATTAATTATATATTTATGTATTTATATATTTATCTATTTATCTATTTATATATGTATATATATATATATTTATATATTTATTTATTTATATATTTATATTTATATATTTATATGTTATATATTTATATATTTATATATTTATATTTATATATTTATATATTTATATATTTATATATTTATATATTTATATATTTATATATTTATATATTTATATATTTATATATTTATATATTTATATATTTATATATTTATATATTTATATATTTATATATTTATATATTTATATATTTATATATTTATATATTTATATATTNATTTATATATTTATATTTATATATTTATATATTTATATATTTATATATTTATATATTTATATATTTATATATTTATATATTTATATATTTATATATTTATATATTTATATATTTATATATTTATATATTTATATATTTATATATTTATATATTTATATATTTATATATTTATATATTTATATATTTATATATTTATATAATTATATATTCATATATTTATATATTCATATATTTATATATTCATATATTTATATATTTATATATTTATATATTCATATATTTATATATTTATATATTTATAAATTAATTTATATAATTATATAATTATATATTTATATATCTATATATCTATATATCTATATATCTATATATCTATATATCTATATATTTATATATTTATATATCTATATATCTATATATCTATATATCTATATATTTATATATTTATATATCTATATATTTATATATTTATATATCTATATATTTATATATTTATATATTTATATATTTATAAATTAATTTATATAATTATATAATTATATAATTATATATTTATATATCTATATATCTATATATCTATATATCTATATATCTATATATCTATATATTTATATATTTATATATCTATATATCTATATATCTATATATTTATATATTTATATATTTATATATTTATATATCTATTTATATAATTATATATTTATATATTTAATATTGAAAAATATAGTGAAAATTCTTGATTTAAAGTTTTTATAATAGATTATGATATTTTTAGTGAATTTAAATTAAAAAATAAAAGGTAGATATAGTTTTAGTTATATTATTTTTATTTTTATATTTTAATTTAAATTTAAATTTAAAAGAAAAATAGTTTTTTTATCCATCTGCAATCGCCCGCAAACGCAAACGCTAGCTGAAACCAGCTTTTGATTTTAAGAGGTCGGGAGCGGTTTGAAGCGATTTGTAGCGGTTTTTGTGATTGTTGCAAAACGCTAGCAACCGCCATCAACCGCAAAAGCTGCGTTTGCGGGTGGTAGCGGGGAAACCAGTCGGACCCTAAATATGTTAATATCTTGACCCAAAAAAAAAGCATAAATATGTTAATATCCGGAATTGAATGAAAATATATATAGAAACGAAAATTTAATTTCTGCTGGAAATTAATTTACAATATATATACATTCTCAATTAACAGACTCCATAGGCACTTGCTTGGTAATATCTGAAAGTGTTCTGGAATCTCAGTTCGCCTAGGTATGTGTTCTACTCGGTTCTTGTCTGAAAATTTTGGATTTTGAATCCTTATTATAGGTTCCGATACTTATTCCGCGACTCGTTTTGTTTCAATCTCTGCAAATCATTTTTTCGCGTATCCTGTGATTAAAAAAGAGCTTCCTTTAGGTGAATTTTCTTTGAAAAGGTTCTTAATTTTGAGATTTCAAGAACGATTTTATGTGTAAAGATTGGCTTTTTATTTGTCCCGAAACTGTTTTTGAATTTCATAGGGAAACTGATAAATCTTTTGAGTATAAGCAAGAACGATTCGTCTTCTACAGTTTCAAAGTTTATAATTTGACATTAGTTTTTATTTTCTCTCATCTTCTGCAGGAGAGTTGCCGCTTTATTGATTCAACTTTATTTCCTCTTCAGGAAAATTATATTTTGGGTGGGTCTGTAAAGTTTTTAATGGGCATTGAAGGGAATCACACATATTCAAAAACTGGGAATATGGAAAAGTTATCAACTCCTCCAGGTTTTGTCTCTCAAACAACGTTTGTGCTGAAGAATGTACACCAAGACAGAGAAAGCTCGCCGGGACAAGAGCAGATATCTGGTTTTGGTATGGGTGATACTAGTTTCAAGCTGTCTCTTAACAGACGACCGTGGATAGTGCATGATCACACAAATCCCACCTCAGAGGCCTTAAAGCCAGTGAAACCTGAGGTACTACTTTCTTTCATATTGTTTTTTTATTCTTATTCTGCTCTTGTGATGAAGCTAGTCATAGACACACATGTATATTTGTGGATATGTTTTCTTAAAACAATCTTTTAAGTGGAGGTTTTTCTGGAATGTGTGCTGAGTCATAGCTACTAATAGACATGGCAATTGATTTATAAGATGTTAGCTAAGCCTGAAAGTTCCATAACCCTTCTAGCCGCTTATGCCTTTAGTTACTCTAGTGCCTGCTCTTAATGATTTTGCATCAACACTTTGGAGCTTGATGTGTGCTTGTAGGTATCAAGATTGTATGTTGAGTCATTTGCATTCTTTACTCAAGTTTTTACCAATTCTTTTTTCACAGGTACAGGAAAAACGGATACAGAGAGTCTCCAAGAACGTATCCCTTGAGGAAGCTCCAGTGTTTAACCCAACCGAGGAGGTAAGTTTTGCTTTTCCATCATAAAAAGACGCACTAGCTAGGAGTTAACTGCTTTAACATCGTCTTTGGTAAACAATCTAACCCAGAGTTACTGAATTGTCAGGAGTTCAGTGACACACTCTCGTACATTGCGAGCTTGCGTGAGAAAGCTGAGCCTTATGGAATCTGTTGTGTGGTTCCTCCTCCTTCATGGAAACCTCCATGTATTCTCGAGGAGAAGGAGATATGGGAGGTTTCCCAATTCGACACTCAATTACAGCTCTTTGATGCAGATGACACAATGATTAAGAAGGAGGCTGATGATGATCATACATCAGAGAATATCAAGTTTTGTAGAATAGAACCTGGTCCTAGGAAAACTTTGGAGACCTTTAAGAACTTTGCAGATTTATGTAAGAAGAAGCCTTTTAGCATAGAGCCAACCGTGGCAGATATTGAAAAAGAGTATAGACAACTTGTTGAGAGTCCACTTGATGAACTTGAGGTAATGTTAAAATCAAGTCTATTGCTATTATATATGGTAACATGCTACAGGACTAACTCGTGATCTGAATTAGGTTCTTTGTGGCAGTGATCTAGACACCAGAACGTTCAGCAGTGGGTTTCCCTTACCTGGACCATCTGAATCTTGCAAGTACAAAACATCAGGTTGGAATCTGAACAATACGGCTAAGCTTCCTGGTTCTCTACTCTCGTTTGTAGACTGTGAATCAGTTGGTGTTCCTCGCCTAAGTGTAGGAATGCTTATGTCTTCCCAGTTCTGGGTAAGTTTTGGAGTTTATATCAAACTATGCCCTCATTTGAAGTTGTGCAATCTAATTTGCTTATATTTGTCTCCTGGAATGATGTACAGAAATCTGAAAAGGACAGACTCTACTCGCTCTGCTATTTGCATATGGGTGCTCCAAGAGTGTGGTACTCTGTAGCAGGATGTCATCGTTCTAAAGTGATGAGCTTATTCCCTGATATGTCTGGAGAACAACATTCAAAGAGGAACCGTGATCCTGTAAGTACTTAAAAGCACATTAAAGCATCAATACACTTTACTCTTGTCAAAACTCACTTATCATAACGTTTGTTGTCTTCAAGTGAACTATTTAAACACTTATAGGGAAAATAATTCATTTGGCAGGTGATGGTAGTGTCTCCATATGCGCTGAAAATGGAAGGTATACCAGTGACCCGGTGTGTCCAGAACCCTGGCCAGTATGTTATATTGTTTCCAGGGTCATGCTACTCTGCAGTTAACTGTGGCTTCAACTGTTTGGAGAAAGTAAACTTTGCTCCCATTGATTGGTTACCCCATGGGGATGTTGCTGTTCATCAGAACCAAGAGAAGAAGAAAAAGTCATTAATATCGTTTGATAAGATATTACTAGGAGCTGCAAGGGAAGCTGTGAAACACCTTAAGGAGTACTCTTTGTCCAAGAAGAAAACAGCAGAGGATATGAGATGGTATAACTCTTGCGGTAAAGAGGGTTTGTTCACCAGCATTATTAAGGTATGCTCACATCTCTTCTTTGGTAGCTGTGAGGATCTTTCTCACTATTATCTTTTCTTCTTTTGTGTAGTCACGGGTGAAGCAAGAGAAGAGTAGAAGACAGTTCCTTGCTGGTTCACTAAAGTCACAAAAGATGGACAAGAGTTATGATGATGTAAGCAAGAAGGAGTGCTGTTTTTGTTTCGTGGATTTGCATCTCTCCGCGGTCAAGTGTTCATGTTCTGATGAACGTTACTCGTGTCTGAGCCACGTGAGGAATCTCTGTGCTTGTCCGAGTGGGAAGAAGAGCTTTCTCTATAGGTACCCAATCGAAGAGCTGAATGTTCTTGTGGAGGCGTTGGAGCTACTGAAACTCAGCTCTATGTTCAGATGGACGAACTTTGATCGCAACTATAATAATGCTTCTTCTCCTGCCGTTAAAAGTTCACAGCCTGGAGACAAAGGCAAGAAAGCAGATGAGGTTGTGCCTTGTAATGACAACAACAACAGCACAAGGAAAGATGTTGAAGCTGGAGGGAAGGAGCAGGGTAAGACTAAAGTAAAAGCGAGATCGATCGTGGAGATATTGAATGGGAATGATGATGATGAGTCTAGGCCTGTGCAACCTTGTTCTAGTAAACCAAACAAGTCATGTGATGCTTCTGCTGTCCACCCTGCAAAGAAACATAAGCAGGGGTGATGAGAGAAAAAGAATGTTTTGTTTTTTTTTAATGTAGTTTTGAGTTGTAGAATTTGTAAAAGACTGTTTGTTCTTTTGGTTTTGATTGAATAAGACGCAGCCTACTATCAGATNGGCCTGTGCAACCTTGTTCTAGTAAACCAAACAAGTCATGTGATGCTTCTGCTGTCCACCCTGCAAAGAAACATAAGCAGGGGTGATGAGAGAAAAAGAATGTTTTGTTTTTTTTTAATGTAGTTTTGAGTTGTAGAATTTGTAAAAGACTGTTTGTTCTTTTGGTTTTGATTGAATAAGACGCAGCCTACTATCAGATTTTGTCTTTGGACGCGAAAACAGAGTCCTCTTTGTACAATACTTTGCTACAGAGTTTTTATTGAAAGAATAGTGAAAATTAATTACTTGTGCTAAAATAAAAAGTAGTGAAAATTTCTTCAAACCTGTTAAAATTCACTCCAAAATCAAATTAAATTGAGTAACACCCGATTTGATTTCTATTTATAGACCATTTCAATAAATAATGAGAGATTCTAAGGTGTACTCAAAGTAGCATTTGTATTGATTTGTATCAAAATGACAAATATTTTCAAACATAAACTTTAGAGTTATTTTCATTTAAGTTATATTCCAAAATTCATTATCATTAAGAATATTTACATTAGTGAACTTTAGGAGATTTGCTAATGTGTGTTTGGTGAATTTTCTTTGTTAAAATTATTAACAAAGAAGTGTTTTTAATTAAAAATCATAATAACTTTCATAATTCATCCACAATCAATTTAAAATCACTAAATACCATACTATCTTAAATCTTCTCAAATACTAATAAAATTTTCCAAAATCTATAATGACTAATACAATATGATTTTTCATATTGAATGTATATAACTTTATTAAAAATTTAAGATTTGTTGACAAAAAAAAAATTAAAAAATATAAGAGTCAGTAACTCCACTAGGTATCGTAGCCGTTAGATCTGTGGACTCTCTGTGATGGCCGTTCGTTTGGTAGTTGCGGTTTCGTTAAAAAAAAAAAAGTTGTTCGTATTAGAAACGCCCACCATTTATTAATCGCTTGCTTCTATGTGCCGGAGACTTTTCCTCGTCGTCGCCTGTGTCAAAGTGTAAAATAAAAACCTCCTAACACTAACAGAGATTTATTATCCTCACCGTAGATTCACTCCTCCTGGTTATAATCTAATGGCGGATACAAACGTCGTTAACGTGAATGTAAAGGAGAAGCAATCGTCGAAGCGATTGATTTTACTGATCGGAGCTGTAGCTGTCGTCGCGGTCGCTGTGTTTTTGAATACTCAGAACTCGTCGATTTTTGGTTTTACTGGAAAATTATGTAATTGCCGTCAGGTTAGGTATCTCTTTAAGCTTCTTTGTAAGTTTCTGATTAGGATTGAGATTCCCTCTAACTTTGAGATCGTGATTAGGATTTAGGTTTAGGTTATAGTGTTTGTGCTAGAGATCAGCTTTGAATCATAAGAACTAATCAGAGCAGGTCATGAGATTTACGGATTAGAAACTAAATAATCATTATGTATATACTTATTTAAATCGAATTAGAAGCTGAATGATCTATAAAATTTGTTGAATGTTAGGGTTTGTTTTCTTATGTTATTCATTTTGGTGCTTAGGCTGAGAAGCAGAAGTATATTGGGATGGTTGAAGACTGTTGTTGTGATTACGAGACGGTTAATAAGCTCAACACTGAGGTGTTGCATCCACTGCTTCAAGACCTTGTTAAGACACCGTTTTACCGATATTTCAAGGTTTGGCTTTCTCTTCTTCATCTTTGGTAGAGAGTTTGGAGGTATATGTTTTGATTAGCTCTGAATCCATTTTTCTAGGTTAAATTGTGGTGTGATTGCCCGTTTTGGCCTGATGATGGTATGTGCCGGTTAAGAGACTGTAGTGTTTGTGAATGTCCTGAGAGCGAGTTCCCTGAGCCGTTTAAGAAGCCATTAAGCAAAGATAATCCTGTTTGTCAAGAAGGGAAACCACAAGCTGCTGTTGACCGTACTGTAGATACAAGAGCTTTCACGGGTTGGACTGTCACTGACAATCCCTGGACTAGTGATGATGAAACTGACAATGGTTTGTCTGTCCACCTAACTTTTTCCTTCACAATCCAGAATATCTTTTCTTGGGTCTGTTTATGTTCTATGCATTTCCTACTTACATGTTGTCATTCTTTCTATATCACTCAGATCTGGCTCATGAGACTATGTATAACAAGTAGTGCTTCTAGTATTGAATCATATTGTGTTAGATGTAGTTTTGATGACATAGTTATGATTGCAGAGGAAATGACATATGTTAATCTTCGGCTGAATCCTGAACGCTACACTGGCTATATTGGCCCGTCAGCTAGAAGGATATGGGATGCTATATACTCTGAAAATTGTCCCAGATGTAAGCTTCACTATTCCATTCTTTTTTTTTTTCTCGATTTGTTTCTTTATACCTGTACTCTCCTAGTGACTGACCACTCCATATATTTTTCTATCCTATGAGTAGACACATCTGAACAGTCGTGCCAAGAAGAAAAGCTATTGTACAAATTGGTCTCTGGTCTTCACTCATCTATTACAGTTCATATAGCTTCAGATTATTTACTTGATGAAGCTACAAACTCGGTAAGATCTGCCTCATGATTCTCTCTTGTCCGCAACTTATGTTTCTAGAGCAGAATTAGAAAATGATTCAGTGGTCTCCTTTCTTTTTGTGTTTCAGTGGGGTCAAAACCTGACATTGTTGTATGATCGTGTGTTAAGATACCCCGATCGTGTTCGGAACCTATACTTCACATTTTTGTTTGTTCTCAGAGCGGTAACAAAGGTTAGTTACTAATCACTTTTCTTTATCCAAATCCAATGTAAAGGAGGTTCAATGGTCTAGAATAATCAATATTAGTTTCTCTCCTTGCCTTCGTGATTTGTAGGCAGAAAATTACTTGGTAGAGGCTGAATACGAGACTGGTAATGTCATTGAGGACTTGAAGACCAAATCTCTGGTGAAACAAATAGTTAGTGACCCTAAAACTACAGCAGCTTGTCCACTACCATTTGATGAAGCCAAGCTCTGGAAAGGCCAACGTGGACCAGAACTTAAACAACAGATACAAAAACAGTTCAGAAACATAAGGTTCTTCTTTCCCCCCTTATTTCTAGCGTGTCTCTGCTTGCTACTGGTCTTTTCTTGAGCAATAAGTTGAATGCTTTATCCCCATTGATGTCCTTGCAGTGCAATAATGGACTGCGTAGGCTGTGAGAAATGTCGTCTATGGGGAAAGCTTCAGATTCTTGGACTCGGCACTGCATTGAAAATCCTTTTCACTGTCAACGGTGAAGACAATCTGCGTCATAATGTACGTTCCTACTCATAAACCACATCTTCAGAGACAGCGTCCAGTTTTTGAAGTCTCATGCATTGTATATATTCGCTACTTGTAAACCGATTATTATTATCATTGTTTTTGCAGCTCGAACTGCAAAGGAATGAAGTGATTGCGCTGATGAATCTGCTCAACCGGTTATCTGAATCAGTGAAGTTTGTTCATGAAATGAGTCCTGTGGCCGAGAGTATCGCAGGAGTTGGAAAAACCAAACCAATTCATAACCGAACATGAAATTAGGTGATTGTTCGGTTTGGCTTTAAACCGTTAACGGTTTTCCGTTCCCTAGTATATTGATTCCATTATTATTTTTTTCTATAGTAGCTCTATATAGTTGTTGACATTCTGGTTAATTAGACTTTTGTTGTCACCATTACAATTATATTCTTCGTTTTTAGTTGTCACTCTATTTTACTTCATAGTGACTAATGAGAATCACATCATAGTATAACATCAATTGTTCTCTAAATAAGTTTAAAGATACGATATTACGATTATAGTGAATAAAAACTTTCCAAAGCTATAAACAAATTAATCATTAACACAATTATAAATACTCTCTTAGATCTTTTAGCTTCTCTAAATTGGAACTATATATTGTTGTTTCATTAACTAACCGTAATAGTTTTTTTTACATGTTATGAAAAAAATCAAAAAGATAAATAACATTTTTGGAAAAATCACTCGAGCACCAAAAAAAAAAGCCTATAGCTTCTATTAGTAATCATGCCAAACAACCAATATTTTGAACTGATTCTTATATGTAATGCAACTATGCACTATGCAACGAGGATGCCAGCAAACTTGCAAAGTGTATAACAATATTGAATTTGAAGATGAAAAACACCTAATAATAAAAGATACTAACAAAAGAGTTCAGCTTTTGCGGTTGACTTAGGCAAGAAATAGTGCTAAGACATAAAGAGAACACTATAAAGGGAATCCTATCCTCCAACCTCAATGAACACACCTTTTGATTATCTCTTTTTCACTATTGCTTCACCACATAAAGCTTTTCTTTCTTTCTTTCTAGTTTTTTGTTGATAAAGATAATTGGACAATTCTAGACCAAAATTAGTAGACTAATCCATAATCTACAACTGCTCTGCAAATTATAATAAGGGCGATAAGAAAAACCTGTCAAACTAAAACTGATGCCTTAAATTTACAAGACAAGTCATCACTATATCTTGCATCTAGATGTGCCTTAAATATCTATGCTCCAGTAAAAAGACCAGACATCGTAGATGTTATTAAGGTTGTCATCTGAGGGGTTCCCGTGGTATGGTATGTTTTTTCGGTTTAGAAAATTTATTTTTTCTAAATAAGTCTGTATTCATATAAGAAAAAGAAAATCAGATTTTAGAACTACTGTAATTATAGGTCTAAAGAATTATAAAGTTGTTCATTAACATATTAATGTACAAATCTTAAACAGATATTTGTCTCAATTCATTTTTGCTGCTTTCTTTAAGTTTCATTTGCGTTTGTTCACAACACCATCACTTTTAAATGATTTGTTATGTTACGCTACTCACGATGGTTTAGATATATGTGCAGTAGGAAGTTGGTTAATTAGTTCTGTAGATGAAGATTAATTTTTATCTTTTTAGTCAAATAGATGGTATTTATGAAGATTGATATCTTCCAAACTATGACGTTTACTTAAACATTGATATCTTATGAAGAGTGAGAATATGGAGGTCACTGTCTTGATGTTTTATTGTTCTTGACTTCTTGCATCGTTACGATGTACATAAAATTGCATGGCAAAAAGATTTGATAGGTTTTGTTTTTATACCCTCCTTTATAAAAAGCTGAAGTCTTTCAAATTTTCATGGCTTCCAGAAAAGATAGTGTTTTTGAAGAACAAATGATAATATAAAGGCAGTGGGAACAGAAAAAGGCCATTGATAAAAAGATGCTCGTTCTTCCAGTATCAGAAAAATATTCATCTTCACTAAGTATTTTATTTCATTTTCTTTACTTTTGGCTCAAACTTTTCTCTTTTGCCTACTTTTCTTTTTGCTGCCTTTAAAATTTTGAATATTGATTTATCCAAGTTAAGTTGGTAGCTGCAAACTATTAGGTACAACTCCATATAGCTGTCAATCATGTCCTTCTTGGGTGATACCAATTGCATTTTATCACAGTGATGGTGAAAGTTTCTATTGTAATAATCCAACAACTGTTCTAGGGGTAGGGAACACACAAGGGCCGAAGCTCCACAAGTGATCACCTCCTGAGGAGCTTAATGTTTCTCTACATACACATTTTATACTAGTTTGACGTATAATTAAACTGGTTTGATGGTGATTGTACTATTGCGACTGTTAACTGTTCTAGAAAATTTACATACACTTGTTGGAGTAATTGGTTTATGGACTTAAGGTTTAGCTTAATCTCACATATATAAGTATGCTTCTAATACTTTTTGCTAGAAGCTCACCCATATTTTATAAAGGGTTAAGCACAATTAAGAGTTAGAGATTCCTTGAAAAGATTCTGAAAAACAAAATTATATATTGTAATAGAAATGCTCAAATGAAGTCTTATAGTAAATGGTTTGTCATGCACAGACATTTTATAAAATTTAGACATTATATTATCCACTCATCACAAATAGTGATTTGTCATTCACAAGCATTATTTATAGAAATCGTACATACATATCATAACCACTGAAGGTGTGACTCCATCATAGTCCATATTCCACAATATCATATTGGTAACCTTATGATGGCACTTTATAACGTCCTCATGATCGTTTCCGTCCATAAATGATCTATACACATCACGTTTGACCTTTAACGCATTCATGATTAATCATTATTCATTAGGTACATAAATATACGAAAACTTAAATGAACCAACAAGATCTTATATTAAAATACAGTCATACGTTTATATGCAATTGGAAAATTAAGGATATATAGGTTTCTATTTAATAATGTAAAGTTGAAGTTAACGTAAAAATGGAGTCATCCGAGAATAGTGTTGAGAGGATTTTGCTAACGTTATGTGTGTTTGACCAGACAAGATTGACCGCTCGAGCCCTTCGGCTTACGTCCTTCAAAGCTTTTTTGTGTGGCCTTATTCGACAATCCTACAAAAACCAAAACACTTCGAAAGTCTCTCCGAGACACACACGACACTACTTGGATACACAAATTGACCTATTCGTGTTTTAAAATGTTATTACTAGCTTAAACTCTTTAATACAAACAAATAATCTCATTAATCGAGTTTGACAAAAGAACACGATTGCCCCAATGAGAATATTTTGTAAAGTCGTTTATATTATTTTTTTCATATTTTTCTTTATTTAATCTATACTATGTTATTATTTGAAGAACTCATAATTATACGTTGAACACACTATACATTGTAATATGTGGAAAATCTCAACTTTTTGGAAGAGAAGTATGATCACTCTCGTCGTGATAATCAATGAGCATGCATGATATAAGTTGATGTATTGTTTTAAACAATGCAGCAAACCCGTGGACGCATCATGAGTCGTTTTCATTTGTTTCATAAGAGCAACCATGGGTCCAACTTATGTTATCACAGCATTTTTGTTAGTGCCATCAAAAAACTTTGTACGGTGTGATTTGGGTAGGTGAGATTGCTTTTGAGTAGATATTTCACAAATGTTTGGTATTTCTCCCGTATCCAATACACAGAGAAGCGATATATATACAATCTTCCAAAGTACATCTGATTAATCGATGTATGAAAATTATTGTGTCCCGAGTTTATGTGGCTCATGATTGTTGTCTTCACATTTTGCCGATGATATTTATTACGACTATGCATAGTTTTGGACGCACCACAATATTGACTTTTATTGTATTCGCTACTTTGTTCGAGATAAAGTAACTTTTGTTGAACCATGTCACGTTCTTATCAAAGAGCAACTTGCACACATTTCTACCGATTAGTGGCTGGTTTCGAAATGTTTACTAAAAACGAAAAAAATTAGCCTTATTAATTTTTATAAAAAGGTCGTAGATGTAGGTATAGCTAGGTGGTTGTTAGCTTTATAACATATGTTTTGCCTTTTGCCATTTTACGTATATACTATTATGTTTTTAGTTTAAAACTCAAATATAAATTGTAAATTTACTACCTATAAGAAAACGGACGTACAATATCTATGTTAAGACATAACTTATTGACACAATTATTCATACCTTAAATATAGTGGCTGAAATATGATTTGTAAATTATTCGTTGTACACGGTTTATGTTCCTATTTATAAAATAATTTTTATCAGATTTTGAAAAGTTAAATGAGAAAATGACTTGTTACAAAAAAAAAATGAGAAAATGACTTCTACAACTTTAGAAAATATCTAGCAATAAGAAAACAATGAAAACACATTTTCTAATAAGAAATAAAAGAGGAGATACTCGATTTTTGTAAAAGAATTCTACAAGGTCAAATATATAGAAAAAATTACAAAACTGAATTGAAAAAAAATGGAGACTGAGATGAAAGCATAAATTTAGGGGTTATGAGATGACTTGGTGTGTGTAGAGAAGGAGATGAAGTTGTAGTGCACGTGTGCTCCCAAACCCTCATCATCACAGTGTCATGTGCAAAGTCAAATAAAAACTCACTTATCATTATTGATAGCACCAAACATATTTTGAAACCATCGTAATTCAATTGTTTCCATCATTCTATTGCATCTCATCATTTCACCTCCTACTCATCATACCTTCTAACTTTCTTCCCAACGTATGTGTTTTTCTTCATAGCAATCTATTATTTTGCTACCAGATAATTTTTGCAAAATCCTTATCACGTTTAGGTGTTTGTTTTTAAGATATTTTTAGGTATAGATATATAACAAATAATTTGAATATTTAGATCTTTATCCATTTCGGGTTTAGTTCAGTTTATATAATAAAAACCAAAAACTGACTAGTATCCAAAAAAAAATCAGATTCATTTTGTATACGATTTTAGCTTCATCATTGAGTTAATATCCTAACATATACGATTTTAAAAATTTATTTCACACTCACATTAGTTGGCAATATTTAAAGAAGTTGGAAAAATAAAATTTAAAACAACATTATTAAGAGACCCAAAGGAAAGCAAAGGTCAAAATGATTTAGATGGCATAAAGCAGAAGCATTAATTAAAACTTTATACTATACTAGCTTTTTTCTTTTTCTGTATTTAATTAACAAAGACCCAAAACAAAGGTCAAAATAGTCGCAAATCTCAAAGCCCATCTCTTCTTCTTCTTCTTCACTCTCTCTCTCTCTCGTCACCACCACCACTTAACACACTTCCACTGATTCCATCTTCTTCTACTCATCAGAAGAACAAACCTTTCTCTCTACTTCTTGATTCCATACTATCAAACTTCTCTCTTGCTTCTTGTTTGGTTTCCTCCTTTACTCTGTTTCTAGGTTTTACTCAAAATCCAAAAGAATGGGAAGTAAATGGAGGAAGATGAAACTGGCTTTGGGTCTCAATCTCTGCACTTACCTCCCAAGAACCTTAGAAGACTCACCTCCTGCTTTGAACTCCACAGAGAGATTATCAGATGTTGCTCTGCTTTCTCCTCTTAACTGGCCCATGACCCCAACACCGTCCTCTCACGGCCTCAAACTATCCAGAAGCAGCTCTAAAAAATCTTCAAAGGTTTGATTTTTAACTATACCCACTCTCTCAAATCTCTGTTCCCACTTCCTGTAGGAAGTTGACTTTTGGATATGAGTTTGTCTTTTCTTGTCTTTTTTTTTGTTTGTATCTTAATTATATAAATCACTTTGTCATTGAAAGGTTTCAACTTGTGCAAATTTAAATACAGAATCTTGAATTAGATCTTTCCAGTACTTCTGTTTGTAGCTGTAATAAAGGAAGAAACTTGATTATTTCTCTATATCAATAGCTGCTTAAAAGTACTTTACCTTTGGTTATATAGTTAATGGTTAGTTTCTTGTTACAGTGATTGTCTTAAAGCTGAGTACTTTGATTAGTTTCTTTTTCTTTCCAACACTTCTGCTTGTAGCTGTAATAAAGGAGGAAACTTGATTATATTCTCTATCAAAAGCTGGTTAAAAGTAGTTAAATTCGGTTATAGTTAAATTTAGTTTGTTTCTTGTTATAGTGATTGTCTTAAAGATGAGTACTTTGATTAGTTTCTTTGTCTATCTATAAAACATGGGCTCATTGCTTTTTTTGTTTTTTTGTTTTTTTGTTTTTTTGATGAGCAGACATGTTCTATATGCTTGAATAAGATGAAAGAAGGAGGAGGACATGCTCTTTTCACAGCAGAGTGTTCTCACTCTTTCCATTTTCACTGCATTGCTTCAAATGTGAAACATGGGAACCAAGTCTGCCCTGTTTGCCGTGCCAAATGGAAAGAGATCCCTATGCAGCATCCTCCTCCTTATCTCTTTGCAAGACCTTATAACAATGATGCAGCTATCAACCTCCTCCATCGCTTACCTACACCTCCTCGTCGAGTCATGAACCAAGGACGTGTCCAAGCTCCTGAACCTTCTATGTTCAATGACGATGAACGTTTAGAGCAGCAGCTTGTATTCTCCAGGAAGAGCTTGGAGGAGAATGATAATGTAAAGATGATGGAGTTGAAAATATATCCTGAGGTTTCTGCTGTACGACGAGGTGAGTCTCGTGAGAAGTTTGATGTATTGGTGCATCTTAGAGCTGCTGGTATGGTTAATGGAAACGCTCGAGCTCCACTTGATCTTGTCACGGTTCTTGACATCAGTGGTAGTATGGCTGGAACTAAGCTTGCTCTTCTCAAACGAGCAATGGGATTTGTGATTCAGAATCTTGGTTGTAATGATAGGCTTTCTGTTATTGCTTTCTCTTCAACTGCTCGTCGTCTGTTTCCTTTGACTAAGATGTCTGATGCTGGAAGGCAGCGAGCTCTTCAAGCTGTGAACTCATTGGTGGCAAACGGTGGGACTAACATCGCTGAAGGTCTTAGGAAAGGTGTGAAGGTGATGGAAGAGCGAAGAGATCAAAACCCTGTTGGTAGCATTATACTTTTGTCTGATGGGAGAGATACATACACCATGAACAACCAGCCTGATCCTAACTACAAGCTGTTGCTTCCTTTGTCTATGCACGGTTGTGAAAGCAAGAGGTTTCAGATCCCTGTTCATTCTTTTGGTTTTGGTTCAGATCATGATGCTTCGCTGATGCATTCTGTCTCTGAAACCTCTGGAGGAACATTCTCTTTTATAGAGAGTGAAGCTGTGATACAGGACGCTCTTGCACAGTGCATTGGTGGACTCTTGAGTGTAGCAGTGCAGGAGCTAAGGTTAGAGGTTGATGGTATTAGCTCAGATGTTCATCTCAGCTCGATAAAAGCTGGGAGTTACCCTAGCCTTGTGGGTGGTGATGGTAGGTCAGGACGTGTTGACATTGGTGATCTTTACGCTGATGAAGAGAGAGACTTCTTGATTTCTATCAACATCCCAGCTCTAAGAAGTGGAGACGAGACACAGCTTCTGAAGATGAGATGTGTCTATAAAGATCTTTTGACAAAGGAGGTTATGACGCTTCAGAGCCATGTCCTCAAGATTCAAAGACCAGAAACCGTTGGTCAAGAAGAAGCTGTTGTGTCCATAGAAGTGGACAGGCAGAGAAACAGGTTTCTAGCCGCAGAGGCAATGGTGAAGGCAAGAGGTTTAGCAGAGGGAGAAGACTTAGCAGCAGCTGTTACTGTTATCCAAGTGTTTAGACAGGTTTTAGCAGAGACGGTCTCAGCTAAATCCAACGACGCGTTTTGTGTTGCTTTGGATAGAGAGATGAAGGAGATGCAAGAAAGAATGGCGAGTAGACATGTCTACGAGGTATCAGGAAGAGCTTACATTCTCTCTGGACTTAGTTCACACTCATGGCAAAGAGCAACATCAAGAGGGGAATCAGGAGATGGCTCTACCTTTGTGCATGATTATTATCAGACTCCTTCAATGGTTGAGATGCTACACCGATCTCAAGCCACATCATATCATAGACTCGTCCAGCCATTGCTATCGTATGTATCCCAACCAAAGCCAAGGTGAAATGAATGTCAGAAACCAAGGTCTTTAGCTGTAACATGTTCCATCTTTTTTGGGGGGTTTTTGCTCTGTAAAGAAATAAGAAAAAAAAAGCAGGCAAAGTGGTTTTGAAATGTGAATCTAAATTTGGGGCTGTCATGTTTTTTTTTGTATGGTGATTTTGTTTCAACTTCTCATGTAATGTGTATATTATTATTATATGTATGAATTTGGCTATAAAATCTTTGTTCAGAAATTAGATTATATATATATATGTAGTTTCAGTTTTGAAGGGTAATGCAAGCAGTGATAAAAAAATTTTTTGTTCAAGCAGTGATCATGTTTAGATTCCAGTGTGCTTGTTGGATTCCTATTTAGTAGTGACCATATAATTACTATTTAATTGTTAGTATTTTATAATTGTTATGTCACTATTTTACAGTCCATATCAAGTTGTAGAGGACACCTAAAAACTGTTACCATTCATTGTGAACACATTTATCAGGATTACAAACTGTTTTTAGATCCTATTTAACAGTCCATATCACATTGTTGTGGACAACCTAACACCTTTTACTATTTATTGTGAACACATTTATCAGGATTCTACCAAAGGATACGTGACTTTCTGATTTATAGATCACGAGATCAGCAGGGGACTACGATTGCAACGTCTTTCATCGGTTCAAATGAAACCGTTCCACCAAGACTATATAAGATCGAAGTGTGGCTCAAGGCAAGTTTGGGGCATAACCAAAATAAGAAGGAGACGACATGGCAAGAGAGAAACAAGAGACACCACTTAGCCCGGTGGCACAGATGTTCATTTCACCGGGTTTATACAGCGTCATTGTCTTTACATTAGGCTTTAAAACTAGATGCAACCCATCTGTCATTGTTGAAGGTATCAAGAACACATGGATCAAGCTTCCTCGCTTCTCTAGCAAAGTGGTAAACATATTATTTTACATCCCTTAACTCACCAAATGCAAGAGTACTATATCTAACCCTTTCAATGTAATCTAATCTTATATAAATATCATCATGCTGGAGGATTTGGCTTATTTATATAATTCTACAAATTAATTTTTCGTAAATTTAGAAATATTATAAAATATTTTTTTACTATTTCTAAAATGGGTTTATGTAAACAATAACATTTAAAATATTTTATGTAAAAATTAGGTCTCAATAGTATTATAAATTAATAAAATATTAATATAATATATTTAAAATAAATTTTAGGATTTTTAAAAATAAATATTGAATATCCTCTATCAAACATTCTCATTTATAACATGCATAATCAATCATCCATTTGATCATAAATAAAATGTTTCAGGTGATGGATGATAAGAAAAATGGGAAAGCGGTTTGGGTTCCTGTTAGTATTCGAGTAGAAGATCATGTTGTTGTTCCAGACCTTGATCACTCCAACATTGAGAATCCTGATGAATTTATAGAAGAGTATACGTCACACATGGCTAATACTCCAATGGACATGTCCAGACCTTTATGGGAGTTTCATATTCTGAATATAAAAACATCAAATGCAGAATCTTTAGGCATAGGGAAGTTCCATCATTCACTTGGCGATGGTATGTCGCTTATGTCACTTCTGTATGCTAGCTCAAGAAAAACATCAGACCCCGACGCTTTTCCTACTACTGCGACTACAAGAAAACATGTTGAATCCAAGAATAGTTGGTGGTTGGTTGCCAAGTTTTGGTTTATAATAATGGTCTTGTTTACAACTTTTGTTGAAATGTGCAAGTTTCTTGTTACACTATGTTATATGAGGGATACTAAAACTCCTCTTGTGGGTAAGTCCGGAGATGAAATTAAGTCTAGAAAGGTTATCCATCGGATAATAAGCTTTGAGGATGTCAAGTTGGTGAAGAACACAATGAAAATGGTAGATAAATAAGTATTTATAATGATCCATTTTTAATATTTGTTGTTTGTATTATTTTGTTATATTAATAACTTTACAATGTATCTTTCTCGTAGAAGGTCAATGATGTTCTTCTTGGAATGACACAAGCAGGTCTCTCAAAATATTTGAGTAAAAAATATGGTAAGTTCAAATTCCTTAATATACACTTAATCAACAATATCTTCTTTGTTTTTTTTTTTGGCTGAAAATTACAGAATTTTTTTTTTAACAACTGAAAACTACAGTACAGTAGAACCTCTATAAATTAATACTCGATAAATTAATATACATTAAATATCTCTATAAATAATATAATTTTACAGTCTCAAATTAAGTTTTTGGTTCAATTAGTATATCGATAAATTAATATCTCTCTAAATTAATAAAAAAATAAATTTTTGGTGTAATACCAACATTATTAATTTATAGAGATTTCACTGTATTTTAGTAATACTCTATTGACGTTAGTTACAAATATTTGATTTATTTAAAAGACGATAAAAATCCAAGGGCCGGGAATACGAAACAAATATTAGACAAAATCCGTCTTCGTGGTACAGTTGCTGTAAATCTAAGACCAGCTACAAAAGTCGAGGTAAACTATCTGAACTTTATCTTACAAAATATATACAATTAGAATGCAAGAATTTGATTAGACGATGAAACTGTAGGATCTTGCTGATATGATGACAAAAGGATCAAAATGTAGATGGGGAAATTTCATTGGTCTTGTTGTATTTCCTTTATGGATAAGATGCGAGGACGATCCCTTGGAATATGTTAGGAGAGCCAAAACTACTATGGATAAGAAAAAAATCTCCATGGAACCACTTTTATCATATGGGATCGTCAAATTAATCATGAAAGTATTTGGGGAAAAGGTAAATATTTAAAACTAATATCAACTTTCCATCCATATGTATAAGTATGTATATATAAAAAAAACAACTAATTTTTTGTGACAGGTAGTAGAAGCTATTGCTATGAGGATGTTTGGTCATACAACAATGACATTTTCGAATGTGCTCGGTCCAAACGAAGATATAAGTTTTTTTAACCATCCCATGTGTTATATCGCAGCAAGCGCATTATCTGGACCACACGTAAGTTTAACTATAATCATGCCATTACTTGTATTGTTTGGGTTCTTTACATGATGTTTCTATATATGTCGCATCTGTTCTCTTTTTAAAAAAAAATCATATGGAGTTTTTTATTGACAGTAATTTATAACTTGCGTGTGTTTATGTTTGCTCTTGGACTATAGGCTCTTATAATCCATTACGTAAGCTACGTAGACAAGCTTATCATCAATCTAGCTGTCGACACAGCAGTGATTCCAGACCCTCATTTACTATGTGATAATTTGGTAGAGTCACTTAATATCATGAAACTTGCTGCCTTGGAGAAAGGGCTTCCTAAAATGGAGGTCTGAGTTAGGGGTGGGCACGGATCGGATATTCGGGTATTTGTAATAATATACATCTACACAATATCCGGAATTTTCGGATCGAATCGACACAAGATTTGTCTGTCAAAAATGTGGTGAAATGTACTATGTTGATGTTAACTTGGTTTGATCTATGTTTAGTTTGTATTAGTTATTTAGTTATGCTGTCGTATTTTGTTTTTTTTTTTTTGTGTGCTTATGCCTCATATAAGAAAAAACAAATATCAAAAGATGATTACATATGGTATTACTAAATTACGGTAACAATTTAATTAGACAGAAAGTGATTTTATTAGTTGACGAAGCGACAATTTCTGCGAATCTCACCACCTTTATCTCCAAGTGTAAGGACTTTAATGGAACTCATCTTGATCATCGACCTACCAAACTGAGCTAGAAAACTACCGGAGTTTTGGAAAACTCTAGCAATGTTGGCGGCGGAGGGATCAGTCAACAAGGCGGCGTCAGAGGTGAAGAGTCCTTTGTGTTGTAGAAGTGAGACGAAGTATCCACTGTCAAAGGAGAGAGCTCCATTGGGGTCCATTCCGACCACTGCGGAAGAGTTGAGTCTTAAAGATTTGTCGGAGCATTTAGATTTGAGGAAAGTGGCGTAGCTAGAGTTCAGTGAAGGATCTGTATCCCCTTTTCCTGTGAAGTTCAAGAGCCTCCGACCAAACACACCGCAACGTGCTGTTCCTATTGTATGTGCTCCTGTTTCATACAAGTTCTTTTCTTTTTAGTATAAAATAATCTCAGACTTGTGAGAAAAACTATATAGTATATCAGATGATTTACAAGAATATTAATTCAGGGTTGACTAGTTATCACATGTGACGCCTCTTCAAAGATTTCCTCAAATATTTTATGTTCAAAATATACATTCAAACTTTTTATCATATTAGCGATATTATACTTTCTTTTTTTTCTTTTTCTTTTTTTTTGGAACAGCGATATTATACTATTTCTTGAAAATTGGAAGAATTAAATTTGTTGCATTCCTAACATGGACATGCACGTGGTCAGATATATTCTTGCAATTTTATTTCATTGTTCCCTGCTTCGTACTCGGATTCTTATCAGTAACGTATGAATCTTGTGTAGATGTATATTATTAAAAAAATATAATAAGCAGAAAATAAAATGGTCACCTGATAAAGCCACAAGGTCAACGACGTCCAAATCGCTAGCGGCAAAGAGTTTCTGTAAAGCGGTGAAGTTTGCCCCAGCGGATGGTAAGTCTCTGGCAGCTTCCGTCGCCAATGAAACTCTTCCATCAACACGTCCCGTAAAGACATTCCATAACGGCCTTCCAAACTATAACATCAAGTCCATGATTAATTTATCATTTTTCCAAAAATTTAGAAACTCTTGAATTTATAAAGTTTTGTTATGTAACAAATAAGCATCTTTTCTTATATATTCAACAGAGGTTCTTGATTTTGATCAGCAATGCGTTTTCTCAACCACTACACTATTTAAGGTTGATTACCTAGACTGGTTTTGGGCACAACTGGATGAAACATATGCAAACTCTAAATTTTTTTAAAAAAACTATTGTATATAAGTTACATGACCCTCAAACTGTTAAAAGTTTTCTTCATTAAAATTAATCTAAAAATGTTTATGGCTTTTTAATCTAAATCATAGATCCGGCCATGTTGATTAGTAAACGAAATTATGATAAAGAGGGGTTAGTTTAGTATATTACTTTGTACGAGACAGCATCTCGGGTGGCTAGGGTGAGTATGTCTGCGCATGAGACGGTCTTGGGGCATCGTTTTTCAAGAACGGACTTGATCTCATCGATGATTTCAAACCCTGAAAGCGACAGATTAGGTCTCGCCTCCTTCTCAGACGCAGGTTTTCCAACCACCGAATCTAAAAGCAGTGATGCATCGCACCCCTAAACCCTAAACCCTAAACCCTAAACCCTAAACATCATCAACGGATCCACATTAGACTTTTAGTATGTTCAGGATAAACGTTTAAAAGCAATATATTAGATCCGTTCATAATTATTATTAAGAATATAGCATTACCACATACCCTAACAAAACAGTCGTGGTAATGAACCCTTAGTAACTTGGCAGCCAAGCTAGGGTTTGCTTTGACTTTCTTTGACACAATCTCTCTCACGATATCCTCGGCCTTAGGACAGGTCTTGTGATAGAATTTCATCTTTAGCTTACCCTCCCATCTTCCCCTTCTCATCTTATGGCCGTTGTTATGACCATCCTTGTGACCGACTCTTTTACCATCAACACAAAGTACCACGACAGCCAAAAACAAAACAAGAGAAAATAGAAACCGGTTCGCTACAATCTGTTGATTCTTAGCCATGACTTGATTCCAGCTTTTTTATGTTTGCTTAGAATTATATGTATTTGAGGAATTCCCTTGGCTGTGTTACTTTATATAGTGAAGTCGAGGCTCCATACTCCATTTGCTCATTGTTTTTGTTTTTAAAAGGAATTGAATAATTGATACCTAATTATCAAAACAGAGTTCCATGAATGTGCTAAGAGAATGAAGGATTAATTATCAAGTTACAAGTCAACAGAATTAGAAAAATATATAGTTCCAACTAATCATTTAGCTTCATTAGCTGAACTATAACGTGAACATCCATAATCCAAATATTATGCATTCCACTGCTGTCTGCAGGCAGGGACAAAGTGCGATCTAAAAGGTAATGTGACAAAATAGTATTTTAAATAACTTAATCCATTATACCCAACGTATCTCTCTATGAAGAAAACCAATATTATCTATAACATTTAGTTTATCATTGACTATGAATATTATTTTTCCAAGAAGGAAGAACAGCAAAAGTTACAATAGTGAGCATATAATCCAAAATATACTCGGAGTTAGAACTAAACATAAAAAAATGATTCACATTGGTCGATTCCAAGTTTAAACATTACTTGGATACTCCAAGAAATTGAGCAAAGCTTGGATACTTAGGCTCCCATCCTATCTCAGCTCTTGTCCTTGAGTTGTTCAGCTTCTTCCCTAAAGGACCACTGGTGCCTACAAAAATCAAAACTCATCAAACTCTAATATGAAGCTTCAAGACAAACCAACATGTGACAATCAATGACTGGAAAGAAACTCACTTGTGAAACCTTTGAACTTCTTATCGTATTTTCCACTTTGAGCCATCAGGTCCATCACCTCTTGCCTGAGAAGAATGCGAGAGGTTAAACACGTTGTCTTAAACTTAGAAAGAAAGCAGTTTCTACTACCTTGACAAAGGACTGTTGTCACAGGCCAAGAAAATCCGACCACCAGCTTTCTTCTTCATGATTGCAACTGCTAGTGAAGCTGCATCCTGTTCAGAAACACATTTACAGAATGAGATAGTCTTATTATTACAAACAAAGGAACGAGCAGAACCACATATATACCTCGTAGTGGATGAGATTTAGGATATGATCAGGACGAGCATCGACTGTCTCCTTATTCAACCAGTAATTATGTGCACCTCTAGTCTCTGTGTATACAAAGTTCAGGAGATACATAATTGATAATACTCAAATCTACTATAGACAAGAGAAAAAAAAGATCCTTTCATTATTAGCTCGTTGAGCTCAAAAAGGATATGTAAAGCCCTGCAAGTCTGAGGACAGTCCCTCCACTTTCCAGCACTACTTGTTCAGCTTTCAAAAGCACATCGGTTCTTGGGCTCTTTCCTAGTGGCACTTGTGGAGAATCCTGCAGTCAAGGGGAATCCAGTTAATAAAATGCTTAAAGCAGTGTCCTCTCTCGGATGTTAAATGTATTCAGGAACTGAGATAAACCTCGTTGCATTCTCCATTATCAAAGCAATCAAAAGGTGCAGAACTAGATGTGAATAAGAATGATCCTTCACCATTCCACTTTGATGCTGCCGTCCTGATCCGTTTGTACACAAACACAGACACATATTAGACATGCTTGAAGCCCTTAATTAGTACCGAAACTTAACTCACGGTATTAGAAGAAAGGCGTTGAAAACAAGTGATTTTCTTGTAATTTTACCTGAGTTCAGCGGCGTAATCTGGACTTTGTGATGGAGGAGCACAAAAGATGACATAGGAGAACTTGCCATCAAATTCAGTTCCTTTAAGACATGGTTTGATACCCAACTTCTCCAACTCATCATGATGGTTTGGTGTTACTGTCTGCCCAATAATTTGACAATCTGGATGTTCCTGCTTCACATACACATAAAGCTCAAACTCTTAACTTCCACATTATAAAATTGACTCTTATTTATCATAAACGTTGTGAAAAGGAAAAGAAGTAGTCAATAGACACAACATAGTTGATAAAAACACTCAAGAGTCAAGACACATAAAACATGGAGTTACCGGACATAAAAGTCTGTTTGATTGGTACAACACAGTGGTTTACTGAATAAATTAAAACAGAAAGTTATACCTCTCTCCATTTTTCTGCAACTAACCGTCCAAGAACACCTGGTCCAACAATCAGCAAATCGTTTGCCCCAATTGATACATGAGACTGGACCTTCAAGCCATCACTGGTCTCACCTTCAGACAAACAAATATAACCCAATACAAGGGCACAAAAACATATAAAACGGTCACCACTTGGAGAGACAGAATAACAGAACCTTATTTTTTACCAATTACTGTTTAATTAACTCTACTCAGAGATTAACAAGTTGTGTATAAACCATCCAAAACATTATAAAAGTCAACGAAAGGTTTACTTATCCTTACAACTGGAAAAAGCCGAAAACAAAACAGGGAAGAAGCAGAGAGTAAGAATACCAATGGTGGAGGAGGAAGAAGAGGCTTGAATAGGAGTAGCCATCATCGAAGACGTTGTTGATAGTGACAACAAGGAACTGGGTTTATCCACGCGTCTTAAAGCAAACTTTTTTGAATACAAAGATGCTAAAGTCGATTCCTTTGAGAAAAGGGTCGATGGAATTCTCGAACAGATGGTCGGAAGTGAGATGCAAGAGATGAAACCCATCAAGAGACAGAAACAAAGAAACAAGCTTTGCTTTTGACGAAGAGGATTGAGTTGGTGAATGGATGCTCTTTGAATGTTTGTAACCAATGGCGTATTCACATGTCACAGATATTATATATATTACTAGAAATATATCAAGTTTTATTCTGTTTCTTTGTCCGTTATGAACACAAAAACGAAAACTTTACTTCCATTATATCTTAATGTTACAGAGGAAATGAAGTTGTATCATCATAACTTGTGACATCTGCTTTGATAATAATAAGAGTTAATGCTTTCTACTACACTTTCATAAGACTAAGGGAAACTAAAAAGCCTTCACATGAGCTCTGCTTCTTCAGTGTCTCCATCAACATCTTCAACATCGTTCTCGTCATTCTCATCAGCTGCATCCGGGTCTATTCCCTGCAATCAATACCCCCACAAAGCTTGTAACGCACTAAAAAGATTATAAAGAGTATGGATTTAGCTAAATGTTTGTTGACCGACCTTCATCTGTTTCTCCAAGCGATCTAGTCCCTTTTTGGCTGCCTCATTCTGTGGATTTATCCTGCATTTTTTTACAATGTTAACAAAGACAGTTATGCACTATTGGTTTAGAATCTTATATATACCTTAATGCAGCTTGATAGTGTGATAAAGCATCTTGTAGCATATTCGTTGCAGCAAACACTTGAGCTAGCTTGACATGGAGAGATTCATCAGCCCAGTCTTTTAGATACCGTTCAAGTAGTGATACAGCATCTCCATTCCTCCCTTCCATTAGATGTAGGTCAGCTAAAGCTATGGCTGCTCCAAGGTATCCAGGTTCAAGCCTCAGAGCTGACTCATAGAATTTTTTCGCCTGTTCTAGAAGCATATCATTAGTCTTCCACCAAAAACGTCTATCCAAAACAAAAACATCATAAGAAGATTGACAACCTCCATCCAAAGCATAATAAGTTTTTTACCTTTTCCCTGCCACTTGATGTATTAGCATGAACATCACCAACTAATTTCAGAGCCTTTGCAGACTGAGGCATTGCATTCATTGCTTCTCTAGCGGTATACAATGCTTCTTTGGTTTTGCCAAATGCCAGATAAGATTGGACTAATCCTGAAATGACCTCAACAGTGTAAGTTAGTTCAACCTCCGACCTTTTCGTACTTGCTCAATAGTACAACAAAGGAAGTTTAATATCAGTTTTTTCCTCGTCAACCAGACCTTGATATGAACGAAGATCAGACCTCAAATTCTGAGCAGCCCTGAAGGCAATCGCTGCAGCTTCTGGTCGTTTTGCTAGTAAAAGGAAGTTTCCCTGAAACATAGAATAAGATAGTGGATATACACAAAACGTTTTTACAAAATTAAAAAAAAAAAAATCCTCCTTAAACCAGCGTACCTTCACTATGTAGCCGGGTATGTGCCTCTCATCAACCCTGATACTCTGATTGCAAAGTGAAACTAATCAGATATCACACAAAGATTTGGCAAAAAGTTTCAGTTGCAGCAAAGCTAACCTTCTCAGCATAAGACAATGCCGTCCTTGGATCTTTCCTTTCCCATAGTACAGACAAAGCTACAAATACTTCTGCTCTGGTATGATCAATACTTAATAAATCGTGGACGAGCTTGTTTAGCCTGGAATAATCGCACTTCATCTGTAGCAGCATCGCATACTCATCCATGCAGGTAAGTGTATAAGGATCAATTGATCGAACCTACAAAAGCTTCTATATTATGCACATTCCTTAGATGTTTTCTAAAAAGTTGAAACAATAATGTTGATGCGGTGACTACCTTCTCAAATCTCATTATGGCCTCATCATTTTTCCCAATAATGGCTTCAACCTATGCAAATGAAATAGATGATGGAAGATGTCATCAACTACCCAAATTATGTTAATCAGCTTTATGCAAAACATCAGTCAGCTCTAACCTTTGCCATCTCAGTCAACAAGTGTACGTTATTTGGAAATCGTTGTAAAAGTTCAGCAAAGAGTTCCAGCGCCCCTGAGGAAACACAAAAACACTATCTGATTAATCATTGCAGCATGCCGCAAATTAAATGTAAGAAATGAATCTACAGGTTTAAACACAAAGATTCAGAAGCAATATCTCATGAGCTGTAGACATGTGCATTCCAAAAGGAAATAGAGAGCTACCTTTGTAAGCATGTGAAGCAACACAACACTGGGCCTCGACATATCGCTGTGAAAACGAAGAACATTACAGAAGAAGAGAAGGAAGAAAATAAATTTATTGCCAGATAGGATACAAGACGAAACCAACGAAACAGCCAGCCAAAAAAGGCATTCAAAATATTATGATGCTGGTTGAATAGTCCAGATGATGCTAACAAAAGAAAATAAAAGCACTAGTTCATCCAAGCAAATGCTATTAGGATGATTATACTCACTTTCTAGTCATGAACATTGAAAAGCTTTTCCCTATGTACAGAATGTATAGTTTATTAAATTTGGCGTTCACCTCATCTTTGGTGACAAAAATCTTAGAGCCATTACATTTAAAGTCGACGTCCGGAGAACATAACAGATTATAAGACACTAACTCACTCACCAACTCACAATAATCAGCTTGGACACATGATTTATGAGTTTCGTTTCAAACAGGTTTCCATTTTGGTAAATACTGTTAAAGAGTAATCTTACCTGTAACCAACGGGTAGGATCAATCTGATCAAGCGAAACTTTTGTACTTCTACTTGAAGCCTGAAATGACCAACGACATAGCAAGTTACAAAGTAGTATGGATTTTACACGGAAAAGGTAATTGCAAATTAAGGAGAAAGACATGCAAAATCAAATTTGAAATAAGCGGTTAAAAATAGAAGAAATCTCGTAGAAAGGGACAACACCTGAGTAAAAGCTGATATGATATCCTTTGCAGTGGCTCCAAGTTCAGCTAATCCTATGATGGCTTCGAGTACATAAGGACATTGCCTGCAGAGATTGAAGGTTTAAATCTGTATACATATAAAGATGCAATATGTATTGAATTGGTATATATGACAGTGTTTTTATGCTATGGAATGTTGGGAAAGAAAATGAGAAACAGACCTTAAGCACTCTTTATAAAAAGCAATAGCACCACGGTTATATCCAGAACTTCGATGAAGCTTTGCCATCAGTACATTCATCTCCAAGCTTCTTGTCTTGACAGATTCCATCTAGCAAGGAAAGAAGAAAAAGTGAAAAAAAAAAAAGTTTAACTAAGCTAACCATAGTTTATCATCCCTAAATACCCACAAGCAGTATTGGAAGCAAATAATCATTTAGTTTCACATTTTTATTAAACACGGATTTGCATTAATTGGTGACAAGAGAAGGCTAAGGCCTAATAATGTTTCTTTGAAGAAAACTAGCCATCCTATACGAAACTAAAATATAATGTGAGAAGCAGAGAGATCCTTTAACAGCTCCATTTCCTGTCTCTCATACACATATTTGCTTTTCTATGTACCAGTATTTGGTTCAAGAAGACAAAACAAACCTCGCTAACCATACAAAAATATGAACAAAGACAGAAGAGACATACCTCAGCGATCGCAGCTTTGGTTTCCCCAAGAGCAAAGTGAGATGAAGCAATCTTAAACCTCACCTAACAGAAAAGATAAAACAAACATGAGCTCCTATGGAAACTGTATCAAATCAACAAAAACACTAAACTTACCTCACTCTCATTAATAGCAGAGACACTAGAAGCATTCAGAGACGATCTAGTAGACAAAGATAACGAACTCCTAGAAATACCAGAGCTTTGCTTCGGAGCCCTCGCACAATGATGCAACGCTTGCTTATACGTATGCTAACAAACAAAACAAAACAAAAACACAAAAGTTCGTTACTTTACATTAACTACTTGAAAACATAAAAGCTAATTCAGTCTTACAATAGCTCTACGATACTCTCTCTGATGAAACAAAGCATCTCCAAGTAGAATCTGATCAAAAGAATCAAACTTTCAATCAGTAACCAAAGAAAAAAATTACAAATTTATCGACGGAGGTTAACCAAAGTTTCCGCCTTTAGATGAGGACTAGCTTCAGCGCTGACAGTAGAAGACGAAACGAGGAAGCAGCCCTGAGAAATTTTATGAGATGAAAGTTAGGGATTTAGAAGAAGAAAGAGGGAGAGTTAGAAGGGGTTTAGAGAAGCTTACGAGCATTTCGGCTGAGTCGTAGAGACCATGCTCCATTAGAGTAGCGATCTGGTCCTTTGGAATATCCATGGGAGAGAGAGAGAGCTTGTGAGGGTTCAGTGGCAATGGAGACGATGAAGAAAGGGAAGGGATGGGATCCTTCACGCTCGCTTCTTCAATTTTGAAACAAAAGGAATCTCGTAATCGAACCGGAATTAACCGGTTATCTAACTCGGTTCATTAGAATTTAATCAAGTCGGTTCGTTGATTTAAGTCTTTTTTTTGATACGACGTCGGTTGTTGATGTAACGCGCTCTTTTTTTTGTTCACAAAAAAAAAGCAATCTCGTAATTGAACGGGAATCAACCGGTTATTTAACTCGGGTCATTAGAAGCTAATCAGGTCGGTTCGTTGGTTTAAGTGTTTTTTTTTGGATACGACTCGCTTGTTGTGGTAAAACGCGCTCCTCCTTTTTTGGGGAAAATGTAAAGAAGTCACTCTATTGAAAGGATGGCGGTGGTGTTTACTCGCGCATAACGAGAGTGGGCAAGTGTAAAAAATAGGTTTTGGACAATAGATTTAATTTTTTTTGAAAAAATTGTTTCATATAAATGATTATATCAACAAAATGCACAAGTTAGAAACTTTACTTGAAGTTTTGAACATTTTAAAATTTCAAATTGTCTTGCTCTAGGAACAATGTTGCTATTCACTTAGATATCAAATAACAGATTTTAGAAACGGTGCCGTATTGTTAAATGAACACATTCTGCATGTAGCGATCGACTTTTGTTTCCTCAACCAATTGAATCATTTGTGCTTTACTTTATAACATAATCCAAATTTGGTTGGTTTTGAGATCAAATGAGAATCTACTTTAAGATAACGACAAAAAAAGGGATATACAAGTAGTTATCTAAGGTATGAGAATCTTCTAGAATGATACATAGTTATCCTAAACAAGGATGAGACTGTTGCCTTGGAAGTTCAGTTCCTGCCAGTTAAGACAAAAAATGTAAGCTTTAGGTGTGTGGGTTTACTTATTTTAAAGTTGGTACGTCTCTTCTTAATTAGATGACTGACACTTAACTCTTTCCTTCCATTATTTGAAAGAAAACTTTTAACTAAATGTATGTCTCTTTCTCTAGTAATCCAACTTCTCACCCTCAAAGTTCTGATATCCAATGCTTTTTTACTCACCTCATCAAGAACCACCTATTCAAACAACATTTAATTAATAAGGTAAAACATTTTGAGTTAGGATTGACTAAAATTATTTATATTAAATGATGTTATCCAAATATGAGTGCGTGTGTGACTTGTCGACTTGTAGTTTTAGAACTCGTCAAACACATTTTTGCTTGAGATAAGATCATCTTACAACTCGTATGTTACAGGGAAGCTTGTTTGAAGTAGTAGAAGAAAGTAACGCAAAATTCATTAATGGCTCCAGCCAGAGATAAAGCCGGTGAGTAAAATAACAAAAATATGTATTTTCTTATGAAAGAAAACGTGTTCAGTCTATTAAACAGTAAGCAAGGAAGAGGCTGAAAACAAGATTAAGAAAAGAATATAAAGAAAAACGTCTAAGGGTTGGTAAGCGGCAAAAAAATCCAGCTGCCAATGCCTATTTGACTTACTCATTAAGATCATGCTGAGCTCGTCTTCTTCTACATTCTTTTTTCTCTCTCTCCAAAAGGTATTATGCTTTAAAGATCTCTCAGTCATGATCATGAACATGGGCAAACCTCATCACAACATGAATAACTCTACACCAGGTTTCTTTCTCAACATTATTACCATATTTCTACTTTTTCTTGAATATATTGCTAAAAATGTTTACACCCCAAAAACAAAATGCTAAATGTCTTCCAAGAAATGCCAATATATTGTGTGAGAGATGGATATTTGACTTGTATTTGATTTGAAATTTTCATTGTTAAATCATCTCTAATCTTGTGTTTTTGTTTCTTTGGGGTATTTTTTATATAGTGAGGCGTTTGGTTTCTTCAAAGGCAATGAAATGTTTCTACTTCAACAAAGAAAAGTCTCATGATGAAGCAGCTAAGGCTAGAAAGTTTGATTCATTGCAAGGATCAGGGTCTGAGTTTAACTCATCTACAAGTACAACAACTTCCATCACTTCTTCCTTACACGTCCTCTCTGAGACACACAGTAACAATCTCAAAGTCTTTGCCCTTGATGACCTCAAAACCGCTACCAATAATTTCAGCCGGTCTTTGATGATCGGTGAAGGTGGCTTTGGTGGTGTGTTTCGTGGCATCATTCAGAACCCTCAAAATTCTCGTAAAAAGATTGATATTGCTGTTAAACAACTTAGTAGAAGAGGTCTACAGGCAAGTAAAACTCTTCTCTCTTGCATAAGTTTGGTTTGAATATTTTAACACGTTTTGGCACATATGTAATGACAGGGGCATAAAGAATGGGTGACAGAAGTAAATGTGTTGGGAGTAGTGGAACATCCTAATCTGGTGAAGCTGATTGGTTACTGCGCAGAGGATGATGAGAGAGGGATCCAACGACTACTAGTTTATGAATACATACCAAACAGAAGCGTCCAAGACCATTTATCTAATCGTCTTATTGTCACTCCTCTCCCTTGGTCCACTAGAATTAAGATTGCTCAAGACACTGCTCGTGGACTCGCTTATCTTCATCAAGGCATGGAGTTTCAGGTCTCTTTTGACATACCATGATCACACATTAAAATAACTTTAAACCATTCTTGTATGTGTTCTTGAAATGTGTACAATCATGCAGATAATCTTTAGGGACTTCAAATCGTCCAACATTCTTCTTGATGAGAATTGGAATGCTAAGCTCTCTGACTTTGGACTGGCTCGTCTGGGACCTTCCAAGGGAGTCACTCATGTCTCCACAGAAGTAAGAACAGCCTCACTAGTTACAACGCCGGTCCTGAGTTTTTAGAGATCCCATACAAAAAAAAAAAAATAATCACTAAAGTATATTAAATTTTATTTATGTAAAATTTTATTTATCATAATAGTTATACATTTTATAAAAACAAAAAAACTAACTGGAAGAATTTCTACAAAATATTTACACGTTACATAGTTTAATTAGTTTATTTGTATGAATTTTTTTTATTAAGTGTATTTTATAATTTTTTTAAAAACTAAATATGCAAAAAAAAAATATAGATTTTAGGATTAGTAAAAATTGCATTAGTACGATAAATGTATTTAGGATTAGAAAAACCGTCAAATAGGATATATGTTTTAGGATTAGAAAACCGCATGAAAATTGCATTAGTGCATTAGTAAAAATTGCATTAGTACTATATATGTTTTAGGATTAGAAAAACCGCCAAATAAGATATATGTTTTAAGATTAGAAAAACCGCATGAAGATTGCATTAGTGCACCAGTAAAAATTGCATGAGTACTATATATGTTTTAGGATTAGAAAAACCACCAAATAAGATATATGTTTTAGGATTAGAAAAACCGCATGAAAATTGCATTAGTGCACCAGTAAAAATTTGCATTAGTACGATATATGTTTTAGGATTAGTAAAACAGCCAAATAAGAAAAATAATTATTGTAAATTATTTATTTACATAATCAATGTATAAACTCTAAAACGGGTAATTACCTCATCTCTTTTTGTTTTCTTTGTGTGTGTTCCACAAGGTTGTTGGAACCATTGGTTATGCAGCACCAGAGTACATACAAACGGGCCACCTCACTGCCAAAAGCGACGTGTGGAGCTACGGAATCTTTCTCTACGAGCTCATCACAGGGAGACGTCCCTTCGACAGAAACCGTCCAAGAAACGAGCAAAACATCTTGGAGTGGATCAAACCTCACTTGACTGATNTGTGTTCCACAAGGTTGTTGGAACCATTGGTTATGCAGCACCAGAGTACATACAAACGGGCCACCTCACTGCCAAAAGCGACGTGTGGAGCTACGGAATCTTTCTCTACGAGCTCATCACAGGGAGACGTCCCTTCGACAGAAACCGTCCAAGAAACGAGCAAAACATCTTGGAGTGGATCAAACCTCACTTGACTGATATCAAGAAGTTCAAGATGATCATCGACCCAAGACTTGAAGGAAACTACTACCTCAAGTCGGCTTTGAAGCTGGCTGCTGTTGCTAACATGTGTTTGATGGTGAAAGCAAAGTTAAGACCAACGATGAGTGAGGTTTCAGAGATGTTAGAGAGGATAGTAGAGACTTCAGAAGAGGTTTCTTCCGCTCTGCCATTGGTGAAAAGCTTGACGCCTAAAGATGCGTTGGCGGCTTCAAGGAGAGAAAGAGTTAAGAAAAGATTTGTTGAACTTGTAACTGGGGTTAATGGTTGTCCTAATCTGCCTACTTGGTCTCCTAAACTTGTCACTTCTCTTTGAGTTTTGAGACAGAACATAAACAAACAAACAAACAAACAACAACTTAGCGTTTGTGTGATTGTGTTATGAATATATTATTGTCATTATTTGTATTGCCTCAGAAGGTTCAAAAGGCCATTCACCAATCTTTTACTTGTACAGCTAATCTAATAGAGGCTTATTACAGAGACCAAGCCAGTGTTGATGAAAAAATTCAGAGTTGATTCTTAATAGTAGAGGAGTAGTTATAGGATTTTGAATGAAAGGATTATATAGAGAAAGATTTGGGTTTTTTCATTGCTGAACTTTTATTAATCAAATACATCATAAATAGATTTGTTTCAAACCAGTCTAAAGATGCAGATCATCATCACTCAGAATGTTACAATAGAAAGAAAAAAAAACTGTGAATGCAAGAATGAGTTTGCTATATGAAAACAAAATGGGGTATAAGATTTTTGTATAAAAATAAAAAAGAGATTCATGTTCCGATGCTCAGTTTCTGAATGATCTTGGAGAGAGCTGAATATGAGCCAACGACGGAAGATATGGCTCCTACTATGATGATTAAAACACACAGCAGCATCTACAAAAAACAAACCAAAAACCATTTGTCAGTGATGTTTAAAACAATGTTTTTATGTTAAACTGATATATAAATACAGAACTGCTAAGAAACATTACCTGTGTCCGGGTAACTTTTCCCCGTACAATGCTCAAGAAACAAACTGGTGGAAGTATTAGCGTCTGCACAAAACGAAATATGAACTTACATATCTAAAAATAGTGTCAGGTTATATTGTAGACAAGGAAAAGATATCTTACAACGAGCATTGTCAACAAGGATCCAATCAATGACATGACAAGACCTGCAAGATTTTGAGTGTTCACTAATAGCAAAAAAAAGGTATGATGGTTTGAAGAAAATGAGCATTGCATCAAAGATCTTACCAAAGAAGGGGATTGAAAGACCGACAAGCAGAGTTGAGAAGACCAATGCGGTTCTAATGCCAATGGCGTACCAATGTGACTTGTTATGTCTCTCTGGTATCAATTCCTCAAGACTCAGTGCTACTGGAGATATGGTCAAAGCATATGTGCTTTCTTTTGTTAAGGTGACACACAAAGATAGATTTATTCAAGTTAAAACAGTAAAAGAAAACTATTTTCTGAGTATTATTTATTGGAAAGGATATTTTGTAAATGGGTTCACCACCTGTGAAAATAGACAAAACAAACCGGTTTTAGTTCCTGTGTGATCATAACCAACATGTAATCAGTAGTGTGATGAAAACATGTTTGTTCTACTTACAGTAGTCCACACAGCAATCTTAGTTGCAACCAAATCTTGAGGCAAGTTGAGAGTAAACTGTGATTCTGTTGCTTCTCCAAACATTGTGTAACCCATAACAGCAACACCGGCATACATCAGTGTACAAATACCAAAGCTGCAAAAACATTATCAGATCATTGTGGTATTAAAATGCTTGCATATGTGATATACAATGGATTGTGGTTGCCATACGTGTTAGAGATGTCGAGGAAGGTATCATAAGCTTACCATGTCAAGAGAACAGCAGGGTATTGAGTTGGTTTTGCCATAGAAGTATAAATATTGGGGAAAACAGCATGTCCTGAGTAGCAGTAACCATATAGCCCTATAGCTACTGGTAATGTTGACAAGTTAAGTGTAGTTCCTTTGCTGTGGATTCCAACTTCATCCACCAACCCAATCCAAAATAAACACAAAACCACTAGCACCGATGCAATCACCCCTCCAGCTGAAAAATTAACAAAAATAGTCAATGTTAGGAACATTTCTAGACTTATGTTTAATGTATATCTTAAGTTAAGAGGGTAAAAAAAACAAAAGTACACCTGAGATATAACTCAGTACACTGAGATCTCTGAGCCAGACGGTGGGGAGAACAGCGAGTGTAGTTAGCAATGCAAATAGATGGCGTGCATCTAACTCAAATCCTCCAATACCGAAGGCAGCATTTGGAAATAATGAAGTCAAATTATCACTCTCCAATATTATATATTCAACACAGCACGCCTGCAACAAAATATACAATCATGTCGAACTCTGCAGATGTTCAAGATTATGTATACTCACTTCTATTGAAGTTTTACATTTGAATTAAACGAGACACCTTTTGGTGCAACAAAAGATTAAGAAACAAAGAACCTAGTATTGTCTGAGAAGGTGTCTCAATAAGTTACGTCTAAACTAAACTGTCAGAAGATTCACTATTCAACTAATCATTTCACATTAGTAGTAGTAGCAAATAACAAGCTTTTTAGGGACCATTCAATCTAAAAATATAAGTATATCTTTGCTGGTTTAGTGATGTGAAAAAGCAACTTTAAAAGGGAACAAATAGAAACACAGAGAAAGGTAAAAAGGAGGTTCACCAAATCTAGAATGAACTAATGTGAGAATCTATGGGGGCCCTATGCCAACTTGTTTCACAACATGGGGCCATGGATTCTACATACTTCAAGATCTCTTCTGTTGTGTTTTTTAACACTTGGAATCTCTTTAATCATGTACTTTTTCTTGATAAAAAGAGTTAATAAAGTGTTGTTCATTGGATGAATGGAAAAGATACTTACGTATAGCTCCAAGTAGAGTACTATCTGCAATATACACAAAAAAAAAGGAGGAAATTAATTAAAATGAAATGAAAATAATGTTATCAGATTCCACTACTAATGGTGGTAAGCTACCAAATAATCTCAACCTTTTCTAAACTATAATATAATTTTCACTACAAAGAAGAGTAGTGTCTCCACTAAGCACATATTTGTAATATTCTACTGCTATAAAGGTGAATTCAAACCCTTACCGAGACAAAGATACGTCCGGTGGTACCAAACGCAGCTTGGCCAATGTCAGGATAGGTCTCAAGATCAGACTCACTGTCAAGGCAGTAACGCAGGAGTATACCAGTGTAGAAAGAAAGCAGACCATATATAAACAGTATTATTAGTCCCAACCATCCTCCTTCTTTAGCAGCATAAGGCGTTGAAAGTATTCCAACTCCACATAGAACGTTCAATCCTGCACATTCCCCCACATGTTATATGATGATGATCATCATAAAATTGACTAAAGAGTAAAAGATAAACAATCTAGATGTGTTTGGTCTAATCAGTTTTGTTCATGTGCTTCCATGTGCTATATGACAATAGAGTAGATTGTTATTTTGTCTTTTTTCTCTCATATTATAATAGATAAATGTCTTCAAGACAAAGAAGCGGTATTAGACCCATACACACATATCAGAATATGAAAGAATATTCTAATACACATCCTAGATTCTTGTACTGACGATCTAACAACAGATAAAGGTTGATAACTTTTCATTATCATTTGCTCTCACATGTTACTACTACTACTATCATCAAACCAAGTATATTTTTGACTTTTTAAACTACATAAAGTATTAGTGATGGGCCTAACTCACACCCAAAAGCTAGCTCAAGAGTGGAGGATTGCCCATACACATATATATTACCCAAGAATCATTCATATAAACGATGTAGGACATCTAATATAAAGCAATATGGTAAGAAAAAAGCTCACCATTTAGAACAGCTTGTCCATATGAGCTATTGCTGGCCATTGGAATCTCATGAGAGACCATGGATACTTTCTCGTCCTTCCGCATTGAACCTCTCCTAGAAGGAGCAGGAGAGAGCAAGCCATGAGAGCTAAGTCTGTGTTTTGGTGGTGGTGGTAATGCTTGTTCATCTGCTTCAAGCAGAGGCTTTGTAACAGAAGCTAAAGATTCAGGAGTATGTCTCCTTATCAACGAAGAAGACAAGAAAGAGCTTCCAAATCTCGTCACCGAGTTATTCGCAAGAAAACCAATATTGGGAGATGGTACACTACTGTAAAGATCAATGGACTGCCTACAAACATTACCAAGAACACACAAACGTGGACCAAATTGAGTTAAAACAAAACTTCTTGGCCATATCATAAATAAATGAAAATAAAGGGGTTAGAGATAGGACCTGTAACTCTGTGGCCAAGCTGTAGAGTATGAGCTTGGTTTAGTTATCTGACTATCATCATTAACATCGGAGGAATCAGAATGGCTTTGATCATCATCATCTTCTTCTTCTCCTTCATCGGAATCTTTTTTATAGTCTTCATCTTCGCTCTCAATGTAGAAGCTCTGTTCAGATTGTACGTGATTCATCTTTCTTTAGAGATCTAACCTCTAAAGTCAACAGTCTCTGTTTCTTTGTAAAAACAGGATTCTTCTTGTAATGAAAATTCGTGTTCATTACATAATAAGTCACCAGATCAAGAAAACAGACAGAACATAAACACATCGGTAAGATTGTCGGAATATCAAAACAAAAAAAGATTAATGAGAATTGTGTTATTCGTAGACTGTTGGTGTTACCTGGAGGTTTTTGCGTAAGGAAGCAAACAATGATGAACTTCTTCGTGTATCAGAGAGATAGAAAGCTATGGAGGATATATATTAGGAAGATAAGGATGACTTCCTTATAGATAATGATAGAGTTATGTTTATCTCCTACTTTATAGTAACTTAGGAGCTATCGTTGGTATGTTCTCTCTTGTATAAATATGCTCCTCATTGATCATTAATAAGACAAGTTGTTCTTGGTATCCAATTCTACATGGTATCAGAGCAATTCTGCTAAACACAAAATTTTTTTTTTTTTTTTTTAGTCTCAGGGCGAGAAAAGCCGAGACAAACACACGTGTTGTGTATACCTAATTCACGATGGAAGTAGCCGTCGTCTCTCCTTATACTTTATCTCGCAACGATAATCCAGGCGCACTTATTACTTCTGTCCTTCTCAATGGTGACAACTACAACGAATGGTCCATCGAGTTGCTCAACGCGCTTCAGGCCAAGCGCAAAATAGGCTTCATCAAAGGCACTATTGTGAAACCTGCGACTGATCATCCTGATTATGATAATTGGATGACAGTTAACTCCATGATTATAGGTTGGATTCGAGTTTCCATCGAACCCAAAGTTAGGTCAACAGTGACCTTTATTACAGATGCAGCTCAATTGTGGACTAATCTCAAGCAACGTTTTTCCGTCCACAACAAGGTTCGTTTGCATCAACTAAAAGGTCAGATATCAACATGCCGACAGGAGGGTCAATCCATCTTAGACTATTTTGGCAAATTAAGTTCCTTGTGGGAGGAGTATGCTATTCTCAGACCACTGCCGCCTTGTACTTGTGAAGCTTCACAAACTTTGTCCGAGGAAAGAGAACAAGATAAGGTTCATGATTTCTTGCTAGGTCTTGATGATGCTCGATTTGGTAGTCTCTGCACTACTATCATTGGGCTTGATCCTTTACCCTCTCTGGAAGAAGTTTATTCTAGGGCAATTAGAGAAGAGCAACGGTTAGTCACTACACGAAGTCGTGAAACTCAACATGATGCGTTAGGGCTTACAACTCGCAACATTCAGCAACAAGACGTCTCCTCTCATGATCCATCTACTCCTGCTAAGACTGACAATCAGCTTTCCCCAAGACCTGATACGATATTACGTACTCGGGATCGTTCTATGCTCTGTTCACATTGTGGTCGTAATGGCCACGAGAAACGGGACTGCTGGCAAATAATTGGCTATCCCGAATGGTGGACTGAACGTAATAAACAGAGCTCTCGTGGTAGGGGTACAGGACGTGGCGGAGGTCGTGGTCGCCCTCAGCAAGCAGCAGCTCACGCCACAAGTGCACATGCCTCCAACTTTCCCGACTTCTCTCAGGAACAATGGCGCGCATTATCTCATCTGATTCAAGAGAAGTCCAATCCCAGTGACAAGCTTTCTGGTAAGAGAAAATATGGTGATGTGATCCTCGACACAGGCGCCTCTCACCATATGACTGGGAACATCGCTTTGTTGACTAACATTGTTTCAATACCTCCATGCTCTATTGGTTTTGCTGATGGCAGAAAAACTTTTGCTGTTAGCATGGGCGACTTCCCATTATCCTCGACGGTTTCGTTGAAAAATATGTTGCTAGTGCCATCTTTAAATTGCACACTTATCTCAGTTTCAAAAGTTTTGAAACAAACGGGCTGCTTTGCAACATTTACTGACACAGTTTGTGTTTTACAGGACCGTTTTTCGAGGACTTTGATTGGAAGAGGTGAAGAGCGTGATGGGGTATATTTTCTGACTAAGGTTGCTACTGCAAAGGTTCACAGTGTCAACGTCTCTGCGGATCAATCTCTTTGGCACCAACGTCTAGGACATCCAAGTTTTACTGTTCTTTCGGCTTTACCTGTGCTTTCTTCTTCTACTACTATTAACTCCAGTCCCTGTGACATTTGTTTTCGTGCGAAACAAACTAGAGAGGTGTTTTCTGATAGCATTAATAAATCAAATGATATTTTTTCACTTATTCATTGTGACGTATGGGGACCATATCGAATCCCCTCAACATGTGGAGCTGTTTATTTCCTCACCATTGTTGATGATTACTCCAGAGCAGTCTGGACTTATTTAATGCTTGCTAAATCTGAGGTTCGAATGGTTCTGACAAATTTCATCACTTATGCTGAGAAGCAATTCAGTAAATCAGTCAAAATAGTTCGCAGCGACAACGGAACCGAGTTTATGTGTCTATCGGATCACTTTCGCGAGCTTGGAATCATTCACCAAACTTCATGTGTTGCAACTCCTCAGCAAAATGGACGTGTTGAGAGAAAGCACAGGCACATTCTTAATGTGGCTCGCGCACTTTTGTTTCAAGCATCTCTACCTATAAAATTTTGGGGAGAGGCCATACTCACTGCAGCATACCTAATAAATCGTACTCCGTCCAAAATGCATCAGGGTCTTTCGCCTTACCAGCTCCTTCATGGACACAAACCAGACTATGGACAACTTCGCGTATTTGGATGTGCTTGTTATGTTCACAAGTCTTCTCGTTCCAAGGATAAATTTGATCCACGCAGTCGCTTGTGTGTGTTTCTTGGCTATTCTCTTGGGAAGAAAGGCTGGAAAGTCTTTGATTTAGAACGGGAACAAATAATTATTTCTCGCGACGTTATTTTCCGCGAAGATATCTTTCCGTTCTCTGAGAAAATTACCACTTCTACACCAGTAACTGCGATGTCTCCAACTGATCATGATGACTGGGCTGTTACACCAACTATTGTCGACAGGGGGAGTTCTGTTATCGACAGGGGGAGTTCTGTTAATCCCTCTTCTTCTATCGACATCACGTCCTCTACTACAACTGTTGCTTCAACGCCAAGCTCTGTTTCTGCACCAGAGGTCTCTCCTGATACGTCTTTACCTGCAGCCCAAGTTTCTGAAACAACATCTGCTCCTCTGGATAATTCTACTAATTCTTCACCGGAGCCACTTCGTCGAGGACAGAGAGAACGAGCTCCTTCGGTCAAGCTTAAAGATTTCGTCACTTATAATGCTCAAGCTTCGAATACCCCACACGCTCCTTCTCTCTTGCCAATGTCCTCGTCTACGGTCACAGGTACGACCCCTTATCCCTTATCAGATTATATTTCTGATTCAAAATTTTCTACAGTACATCAAGCCTTTCTTGCTGCTGTTACTGCTGGAGTTGTTCCAAAACATTTTAAAGAAGCTGCTGAACATGATGTTTGGAACAAGTCAATGTATGAAGAAGTTGATGCTTTGGAGGAACAACACACATGGGATATTACTACTCTTCCTCCGGGCAAAAGTGCAATCCCAAGTCAGTGGGTTTATTGCATCAAATATAATGCGGATGGTTCTATCAAACGGTACAAGTCGCGTCTTGTAGTCAATGGCAGCAAGCAGATTGAAGGAGAGGATTACTCTGACACTTTTGCTCCTGTTGTTAAAATGACAACGATTCGATCCCTTCTTCGCCTTGTTGCAGCAAAGAATTGGGAGGTTTTTCAAATGGATGTTAATAACGCCTTTCTTCATGGCGATTTGGAAGAAGAAATTTATATGATGTTGCCTCCCGGGTTTCGACATAAGCATCCTGGCAAAGTCTGTCGTCTACGCAAGTCTCTATATGGCCTCAAACAAGCTCCACGGTGCTGGTTTAAAAAGCTTTCGGATTCTCTTTTCCGGTTTGGATTTGTTCAGTCATATGATGATTATAGCCTCTTTTCTTACGTGAAGAATGGCATCGAGATGCATGTCCTCATTTACGTAGATGATCTTCTGATTTGTGGCAATAACAATCACATGCTTCTGAAGTTTAAAGAGTATCTCAGTCGTTGTTTTTCTATGAAGGATCTGGGCAAACTCAAGTATTTTCTTGGTCTGGAAGTCAGCCGTGGACCAGAGGGTTTCTTTGTCTCTCAACGCAAGTACACTCTTGACATTATTAGCGAGACAGGGAACCTTGGTTGCAAACCGGCAGATACACCGCTTGAACAGGGACATCAACTTGCTCATCCTAAACTTGACAGTCCACCACTGACCAATCCTCGGCAATATCGTCGTCTAGTTGGACGTCTCATTTACCTCAGTCATACACGACCTGAACTGAGCTACGCCATACACATTTTAACTCAGTTTATGCAGGTTCCAAAAGAAGCTCATTGGGACGCAGCTCTTCGCGTGGTTCGTTTTCTCAAAGGGTCAATTGGACAGGGCATTCTTCTCAAGTCTGACCCGGATCTCTCTCTCACCATTTACTGCGATGCTGACTGGTCTGCCTGTCCCCTTACTCGTCGCTCTCTCAGTGCTTTTGTTGTATTGCTTGGAGGATCACCTATTGCTTGGAAGACAAAGAAACAAGACACTGTTTCACACTCCTCAGCTGAAGCTGAATACAGAGCCATGTCCGATGCACTTAAAGAAATCAAATGGCTCCGACGTCTTCTTGAAGGGTTGGGTATCAAACAACCTGCGCCATCTCGCTTCTTTTGTGACAGTAAAGCAGCCATCCACATTGCAGCGAATCCGGTGTTCCACGAACGCACTAAACATGTGGAAAATGACTGTCACGCAGTCCGCGATGCTGTCACTGCTAAACTCATTGAGACTATACACATTACAACTCACTCTCAAGTCGCTGATCTCCTGACAAAGGCGCTTGGTCGTGCAAAATTCCAAGATTTATCATTCAAGTTGGGTCTTACGAATCTCCACACTCCAACTTGAGGGGGAGTATTAGGAAGATAAGGATGACTTCCTTATAGATAATGATAGAGTTATGTTTATCTCCTACTTTATAGTAACTTAGGAGCTATCGTTGGTATGTTCTCTCTTGTATAAATATGCTCCTCATTGATCATTAATAAGACAAGTTGTTCTTGGTATCCAATTCTACAATATAAGAGAAGAGAGTGGAAGAGAACGAAGGAGGGAGAGAGAGAGCGGTTTTTTTATCTCTGTATACCAATGAGTTTACAAATAAACTGTACAGGCTAGCTTTGAATTTATATAAAAGGAAATCCATTTTTCCAACAAGGTAACTTTTTATTTAATTACTTAAACATTTCTTCCAACTTGAATTTATTTATTAACCATTTGACTGGTGGTGCTCGTTCGGAAAGAGAGAGAGATTCATGGTAAAATAATGCCGGTGGAATAACAAAATATCTTAGAAACACAAGTCCAAAAGGAAAACATGATATTTAATTTGGAAATGATGATCACACAGCTTAGTCAATTATTCTTGCAGAGTTCATGTAAGATGAGGACTGCCACTTCTTTGACAGCAAGGTGATTGCCTTCAAAAGAGTTTTACCGCTATTTCTATTGTATTATAAAATGTAATGTACTATTATTATTTGAACTTAAAATAAGAATTTGGTATATTGCTTGAAAGAGTATTATTAAAATTAGATGATAAATAGGAGCAAGACGTAAAACGCTATATTTTCTATGTTTAAAAAGTTATACTTCCTCCGTTCCTTAAAGATATATATTATAGAAAACAAAATTTGTTTCTAAAAAATCCACTCTTTACATTTTCAATGTATATTTTATTAAATAATTGTAAATTTCAACACAACTAATTGCACTAATTGATTTTTGATTGGTTTAAAACTATGGAAAGAAGATAAATACAAAAAACTATGCAAATTTATTGTGTTTTATTAAAAAGTGTGAAAAACTAGAATACGAATCTTTTAGGAACAGAGGGAGTATATTTTAGAAAAATATATATTTAATTTACTAACTTTATGATTGTACTTAACTATTTGGAATTTGTATTTATTTTAATAAATTTTGGGGTTTTACATTTTATTTAAGTTTTAAATTTAAAACTAAATGTAGAAATAAAGTATAAAACATTAATTTCAAATTAAAATGAATATTGAAATATCAAGTTTCTGATATAAAGAATAAAAATTAGAGAAAACAATTTATAAAAAAACGTTTCAGCGTATCGTAGGCGTGTGTGACTCTTGTGTAGGCGCAAGTGGAATAAAAGACAAGAACACGCGCATTAGGACAACAACGAGGTGACTGGATGACGACGAGTTACAACAAGTGGTAAGCCGTGAAAGTGTGAATGGCTCAGGTTAAGCAGCTTAATTACATATTTTTATTTATTTTGTCGACTTCAATTTTAACCTTACAGTTTGATTCTTTACTGCTTACTTTAGTTTGGGCTTGAAAATGTTATTAGTATAAGCAAATGAAAAAGAGATGACTCATTAGTAGAATGGGTCGTTTATGTCAACTCCAAAAATTAAATTGATTCTGATTTTTTGGGTAGGCAAACCATATCTTGGTTACCGAGATAACTTAATCTATTAATGCAACACATCAGCTCTGGGATGGTGGGATATCCATATTCTTATGTTTAAAATCATAATCATAGCTCTGGAATCTGTTTATCTAATTCTGGAAAGAAAACTAACCAAAAAATGAGTTTCACAACCATAAGTAGAAAACAAGAGAGCGGTACTGAAGCATGAGAAATGAGATATTGCGAACTCGATGAATGCCAATCTCTTGTTGACCTAATTAATTTACTTTAGTATCTATTTCCAGGGGTGATTCTGAACATAGCGAAATTAAATATTGGTTTAGGATCGAACAAAATTTTAAAAACAAATTACATGAAAAAAACCTCTAATTTTTTTTTTAAAAAATTAACTAAATTGTTTAGTGTCTCCAACATCTCGAGACGTCCCTATTTATTCTCAAGAAAATTATAAACGTAGAAGCGTCAACAAAAAAAAATACAACAATAATCAAAGAAAACATAGGAATACGTATGAAAATTTCTTTTGCTACGATTATATTTTCGCTCACTTAGCATGATGAGCAAAAATAGTTGATTTGACGTTGAGTTATAACGTGCGTGATAATATTCGAAGATAATATATCTCAATCAGAAAGAACAGGAACACATGATGATGATGTAGATCTACTGTCTGTTCATTGGACTTATCTTCTGAAACAATAACTCAAGAGCATGTGCGGCATTTGATCTCCCTTCGTTGATTCTCCGCTTCCATCGACATACATCTCCATCCACACATGGTTTTTTGTTTTTTTTCTTAAGTACATATCCGATACAAAAAGAGCGAAAGATCATGTTCTTATAACATTTTGCATACAGAGATACGTTAATCATTGATTCAATGTACAACTTGTTGTCTCTCTGTTTACAACTCGTTATCAACCTAGTGTGCGTCCAAATTTTGTCTTCTATTGATGATTTACGATAACAGATGTCGATGTTATTATATATGTGTCTATCTATGGTATACAAAGGTGGGTAGATAAGATCTGGAGAGACGGTTAGCTTACTCAAGTGGTTAATCTAATGAAAGTGAAATGGTGTAAGAATAACGTTGGACGCATCAACCATCATCTTTGATAAATATGCCACCGGTGTACATATGATTCATCCATGTGTTGTAGTTTTAGTTGTTTTGATATTTATTTATCTTTTCATTTTATAGTTGAGTGTAGATATGTCATATGTGTTGTTGACCCATCCGTCAAGTCTCTTGACTCTTTAAGATTACATCCAGATTTATAAGATTATTCGGAGCTTGGTTGGTGTTAAACTACACCAATGAGATGTTTGCATCAAGATCTATCGACCCAACCTATATTCGGCTCGAATGAAACTCGAAACTACCAGTAGCTTAATGTCAAAAATTCCAAATGCCTCCAGAAAGCCCATACTGGTAGATCCATTGGACTTGTGATGTTAGCGACATTTAATTGCTTCATTGTGTTTCCATTTTCCTCAATCCCTTAAAATTCTCTTTGATAATTATCACTTGGTGCATGTTGTTCTTTACTTCGTTAGCTAAGTGCTTTCATGTTTGGTCTAAATCTAATGCTTAATCTAGTTCTTTAATCGAAAATAAAAACTACTATCAAACTGAATAACTTTAGCCTAATTCCATTGTGCATCCAGCTAGTTTCCAGAGGTTCCAAACTCTAAATCAGTACAATAACACCATTAACCAGTGTAATCAAATTTCCAAAGAAATTATAGTTGACAACTCAAGATTCTATAAAACCTTGTAAAGACATTTATTTGATAGCCTTAATATTTAGTTTGGAACCTTATAGTTGTCCTCCAAAACAAAAGCATTACCACATAAACATAACCATCTCTGAATTTCTTTTCATTTATAGAATCAAGTTTTTTTCCATATTTTATAACCAAACAGAAAAAGAGGAAGATAAATTTATCAAATAAAAGAACCTTTAAAACCTCATAAGATACTCTTGTGATTTATGTGTTTATAAATTATATTTAACAACATAATTAAACTATACTAGATTTTTAATCCACGCTTATAAAACGCGGGTACTATCATTGTTGTTTTATCTACAGATGCATCGATAAATCTTTTTATTTGATGATATAAAATATCATAGAATCAAGATCAAGTTATTATGCGGGTGTGAAGAAATTTTTATTTTATGTCTGAGACAATTTTTTATGTTTCTAAATAAGTTAACAATGGTTGTACCTGAATTGTGTACTTGAGAAATATTGTATATTTAACAATTAAATGAACCAATTTTCTTTTTCTTTTTTAGTTTTGTGATTAATTCGTAAAATCATTTACTTACAAAATTTTAATCGCTCAGTCTGACTTGTTCCATAGCGGGTTGAGTCATTTTTCGACTCAAAACTTCGACCCGTCTGACCCGCAAAAGAAAATATATTTTTACAAGAAATGTTTTATAAAATTTGAAAGAGAATCAGCTCATTATAAAACTTATTAGTATATAATTTTTAGGCCCAAATAAAAAAAAGACTAAAATATCATTAATGAAAAATTAAATTTGTTCATAAAATTAAGGGTAATTTAGAAAAATATAAATCATTCATTCATCAAAAGAAATGATTTTGTTTTAATGATATTGATTAAAAATATTAAATTAATATAGATGAAAATTAAAAAAAAACACACAAACTCTAAGTCCAAAATATATATTCTTTTGTTAGTAAATGATAAAACCCAAACCCTGTAGAGAAAAGGCCCACGCTTCTATTTCTCTTATCCTTCTCCCATCGCCGAAAATGGCGTCGGTAGCAGCATCATCGCCGATATCCTTCGCCGCTTCATTCCTCAGAACCAAACCCTTCCCTCTCTCCCCTCGCTTCCTCCCCATCCCCACCCTCCGCTGCGCCCTCTCCTCCTCCTCCTCCGACCCCATCGAATTCGACATCACATTCGCTCCTCCAAAACCCGCACCTTCCTCCCCTCGCAACAACGGCTCCGCCTTCCAACAGCTCTTCATCCCATGGATCGTCCGCGGCGAAGACGGCAAACTCAAAGTCCAAGATCAACCTCCCGCTCACTTAATCCACGCTTTAGCGGACGCCACCACACAGAACCCTAAGAAGAAGGTCAAGAAGAAGAAGCCACAAGCTGCTTCTTCCTCGGCGACCGTTGCCACGTCGGAGCCGAAGCTCTCGAAGGCGGCGAGAAGGTATTACAATGAGAATATCAAAGAGCCTCCTCAGCGTTTGAGCAAGGTTCTCGCTGCTGCTGGAGGTACTAAACCAAACCCAAACCAATTTAAATTGAATCGTACCGGTTATGATTTGGTTATCAATGGTTTAAATGTTAGTTACAACCGGTTTAATCCTATACTCCCTCCGTTTCAAATTATATGTCATTCTAGAGTAAAATTTCCGTTTCAAAATAAGTGTCGTTTTATAATTTCAATGCAAAATTTATTGATTTTAAATGTTATTCTATTTTTTCATTGGTTGAAAAGTGGTTAGCTGTATAGGTAATTGTGTTTTTATTTTGAAAATATGTAAAATTAATTGTTTTCTTAATCTGTGTGCAAAATTCTAGAATGACAATTAAATTGAAACGGAGGGAGTATGTCAATGCTCTCTTTATAACTAACTTTTAAACCATTGATAATTGGATTATCAATGGTTTAAAAGTTAGTTACAACCGGTTATTTTAGTCCTGTATGTAAATGCTCTCTTTATAACTAACTTTTAAACCATTGATAACCAACCGGTATGATTCATCTAACTCTCCTCAATTTATCTCCATTTGTGTGTTTCTTACAAAAAAATTGATTCTTTTGTTTTAGTGGCGTCGAGAAGAACCTCTGAAGAGCTTATTTTTGCTGGAAAGGTTACTGTTAATGGCTCTGTTTGTAATACTCCACAGGTTAAAATAAAAAATAATCAATCCTTTTTTTTTGTGATTGAGGGAAGGTGATTATGATTAAAAAAAAGTTAGTATTTTTTGTTTTATGTTGTAGACTCGTGTTGATCCAACGAGGGATATTATTTATGTTAATGGGAATCGTGTTCCTAAGAAGCTTCCT
>CAKOAT010083377.1:7134-71985 GCA_932364175.1 Eruca vesicaria subsp. sativa
CTCCGGAGCTGTTTCTTGCTAACTGTTTTGAAAATGAGGTCCCGAGTCTTTTGTTCGTGACCTGTTTTCACCGATAGGTAACGGTTTCATGTGGTCCTCATTTGAGGGGAAGCTTCCTGATGGGCTCGTAATGCTTTACAAACGGTTTCTACTATTCGGCCCATTAATTCAGCTAACGGGCTAAATTCGGGCCCAACAGCCATCAAAGCATAATATACAAATTAAGTCTAACTCTCACATGAAGTAGCATATGAAAATATTACAAGGATGAAATAAAGTTGAATATGACATCAGCCATCTGAGAATCATATTCAGGTCCTTCCATCTGGAAATGGCTAACGCCTTCAAGGAGGTGTGTTTCGGTGCGTCCCACAGAAGATTTCAGCTTCTTCTTGAGCTGGTTAACGCTAGTGAAGCCGTCTTGTGTTCCCATAACGAAGAGTTTTGGTTTAGGAGATGAGAGAATGGCCTTGTGGTGCCTCCCAAATAGAACCGAGGCCATTAGGCCAAATGGGTATCCTAAACTCACATATCCAACCACTTGCTCTACTTGCTCCACCGCTGATCCTGCAATTGGTGCACCTGCCATAGAATACAAACTTATCTCAGTTTTTTTCTTTTTACAATATAAAAGAAGTTGGCATGGAATATCAGAATCACATTAGGGTTACTACAGGAAGATGCACCATGTACGACAAAGACACATAAAAGTTACGAGTTTGTCAACAAATGAGAGCAGCGAGAGAGACTGTAACATCTGATAATGTGTCCAATCTCTACCTCAAAATCACCTAGACACTTTACAACGATTGAGTCTATGCAAACATAAAATTTGGAGCTTATCTTCTGAACTTTCTAATTCTATTCTAATTTATACTTCCTAATTTTTACAATCTAGACTTGAAAACAAGAACAGATTCATACAAATGTGGAAAAACACCAGACATGAACAAGCAAGATGCTTCATCCACACAAGACTACTTACATCAGTTAACTCAACTAAACCACTTAGAGCATCTCCAACTCAACTCCATTTTTTACTCTAAAATAGAGTAAAACAGAATATGGAGAGACAACACTCCAACCCTACTCCATTTTCCCCACCATAATAGAGAGGGAGTAATCTATTTTTTGTTTGTTCATTAAAAATAGAGTGGGATTGGAGTATTTTTCCTCTATATTCTCTTTTACTCCATTTGGAAGAAAAAAAAAATGAAGTTTTACATTGGAGATGCTCTTAGAGACAACACCAAAACCGGAACAGAGTTGTCTAAGCTGATATAAATGAGCAAACTTGGATGGAAAACTTCAAACAAAAGAACTAATCATACTGTCAGTAGCTAATATACTCCCTCCAAGGTAATAACTAATAAGAACTAAATAGAGAGACAAAAAGAGTTAAAAGGAACACCTTTTGTTAAGTTTTCCACCACAACCAACAACTCAAACACACCTCAAATGTTCCTTTTATACCCTCAACTCAGAAGAATCCATACACTAAAATTGGAAGGAAAAAGGATGAAACTTTACCAGCAGAAGAACCAACAAGGAGGATCCTATGAGCACCGAGATTCTGAGAAACCCACCGACAAACAGCGATCACATCCTTAACCTCAGCAAACCCAGTAAGAGTAGCTCTCCCCGTTGATTTACCAGCACCTCTCGTATCGAAAGTGACGGCCTTTAAGCCTTTACAGGCCAACTCAGAAGCTATGCCTCTGAGGAGAGCTTGACAACCACCGAGGAGAGAGAAAGGGTGGACCAAAACTATTGTCAGATCCTCCTCGTCTGAAGCTTGTACATCTCTGGGTTTAAAGACTCTCGTGTGGAGCTTCACACCTTCCTCGGAATCGACGTCGCAAGATTCCACTACAAAGTTTGAAGAGGAGGACGACATGATCCGGAGAGATCTCGGATGACTTGATTTACGGTCAAGCTCTAACCGTTTTCATTGGTTTGTTTATTTCTTGTGGGTTATTTTATTTTATGTCTAGGAAAAATGGGACACAGCACATGTTTAACGAGCCTTAAATTATTTATAGGTCTAAGTTTTAAGTAAACTACTAGAGTTTGATCTACATCTTTCCATGCCAATGTTAGATTTAATTTCTATAAATATAAACTCATAAAATATTTTTTTTCAAAAAATATTATGTATGTTTTTTTTATGTTTTGTAATTTACATATTGAATAAAATATATGATTGGTTCTAAAATGTATGATTGTTTTGAACTCAACATCTAAATGAACAAGCAAGATGCTCCAAGATTATTTAGGCCATTTATAATGGTGGATTTCAATTTAGGGTCCTTAGGCATTAATGATGTTTTTTTTTCAAATTTTTTTGAATAGTAAAGAATTCTAATCAAAAAGTTGAGTCCAATTGTGGATTCCATTTTTTTCTCGTGATAGATCGAAAGTGAGACATTTTTGTTTAAACACGAACCAAACCACTTTTTCAGCCCAATGGCTCGAAGCCACGTCGATAAGGACTCGTTCCACAAAACACTAATTTAAGGATTGCTCCTTAACAATTCGTCTTTTTATAATTGTTTCCCGCACGACGAACCTATGTTCGCGAGCCAAAGACTCCTACAATCCCCGTTGCGGCTGGTCTTACATCAGTTCCTTTTTGTTTTTTTTTTTATGTTGATTGGTTAGAAATTCAGCGTTTGAGTTTAGCTTAACCGGATTTTGATTTTGCTAGGAAAGGAAGAGTCAGCTTGTTGTAGGCCCACTCATCGAGCGCCTATCCATGGGCTTTCGGCCCACAATAACAAACCTTACCGGCTATCTTTTTTGAGCAACTGGATTTTACGGGTCTACAAAAGTCAACTCCGGTTTAGTTTGATTTAGAAAAAGTTAAAGCGAATCAACACACGACATGTGTCAAATCCACGAAGGCGCTATTCTTAGGCCAGTCGTTGAAGAAGTAAAATTCCCGTGAGTGAGAGAGGTCCTTTCTCCGAAGATAGTTTTCGCTTCGATAAACCCTTTTCGACGTTGGAGTTCGTTCCCGTCCCTCTTCTCACACTCTCTCCGAAGAGCTCACTTTCGCCGCGTAATTATAAAAATGGCGGCTGCAGAGAGCTCACCTCCTCCTCCCGTAACGTCCACTGCGATGAGGAATGCTTTCGGAACAGTTCTCTCAGCTCTGATCCTCCTCCTCATTGGTGTCCTCGCTTTCTCGATCCGTCTCTTCTCCGTGAGTTTCACTCACCTCTCTTCTCCTTTAGGCTCTAGATCGGGTTGCGCTAGTTTAGATCCGATTATTCTGGATCCGATCTCATCATCTCCAATTGATGTGTTATATTCAAAAGCTTGCTCAAGAGATTTGCTTGTCGTCTCGTCTCTGCTTGGAATTTAAGAGAATGCTTAGGATGAGGCTAACACTTATTTGAAATTACTATTCTGTTGGTAATAACGTTTCATTGGTTTATTTTTTCAGGTGATAAAGTATGAGAGTGTGATTCATGAGTTTGATCCTTACTTCAATTATAGAGTCACTCAGGTTCACTCTCTCTTTTCTTTATTATATCCTGGATTTAATTAGTTTTATTTTTATTATTATTGTGTTTAATTGATCATGTTGTTGTTTAATTTCAGTTCTTATCGAAGAATGGAATATACGAGTTCTGGAATTGGTTTGATGATCGGACCTGGTAGATTATCTCTTTGTTTATTTTCTTTGATATCTTCAATAGTGTTATGCTGATTTGTGTTTTGATTTTAGGTATCCTCTTGGCCGTGTGATTGGAGGAACTGTTTACCCTGGCTTAACATTGACTGCTGGAACCATCTGGTGGTGAGTGTACTTTTACCAAGAATCAGCAATTATATTTGATACACACTTATGGGGGCAGGTTTAAAATTTTGATTCTGCTTCAGGGTCTTGAATGCAATAAACATTCCTCTCTCAGTAGAGACTATTTGTGTCTTCACTGCACCTGTTTTCTCAGTTTTTGCGTCATGGGCGACTTACCTTTTGACCAAGGTTTGTCTCTTGTCTCTCTCTAATTAATTCCAGAACCAGTTGATTAAACTGTATCTATTTGCATTCTAACAGGAAGTTAAGGGATCCGGTGCTGGATTAGCAGCTGCTGCTCTTTTGGCCATGGTATGTTATTTTCATTTATATACGTGTAGTTTTTCTTCAAGTGATGTTTCGAAAGAGCTATGAACGGTAAACATTAAGTTTATGGAACATTATGGTTTATGATTTTTAATATGTTCTTGCTTAGTTGTTTAATGCCGTGTAACTATTTTAGCATTGTTGCATCGTTTAGTGGAAATTGCTACAGAAGTGTATGGATGCGATTCTTTAGAGTTTTGTTTGTTTGCTTTCTTTTTACTAAATGGTTATCTTTTGCAGGTTCCCTCATATATATCCCGGTCTGTAGCTGGGAGCTATGACAACGAAGCTGTTGCCATTTTTGCTTTGATCTTCACTTTTTATCTTTACATAAAGGTTAGGGTTTTCTCCAATGGCATGTAAAGTTGTTTTTATTTTTATTCTATTGAGCATGTGGATAATAAAATGCCTTCAACAACCAACAACAAGCTTTCTCTTGTCAATGCAGACACTAAATACAGGTTCCTTGTTTTATGCCACCCTGAATGCCATTGCATACTTTTACATGGTACGACTTGGGATAATTCCTCACTTTTTCTCCCTTTCCTTTTACCATTCTATCCTCGGTTATCAATTTTCTCCTTTTTTTTCATTACATAGGTATGTTCGTGGGGAGGTTACACCTTTATTATCAATCTGATACCAATGCATGTGCTTCTGTGCATTGTAACTGGCCGGTACTCTCCCCGACTATACATTGCATATGCTCCTTTGGTATGACTCTTCTTCCTTGGTAATAAATAAAAAATATCGTCTCTGTTGGAGTGAAGTGGTTGTATACTTGTATATATCACCTATGATACTGAAGAATAGCTGATATGGGACTATTCTGAAAGTTAGTGTGCATGCATATGTAGGTTGTGTTGGGCACGCTGTTAGCTGCGTTGGTACCTGTTGTTGGCTTCAATGCGGTTTTGACATCTGAACATTTTGCCTCGTTTTTGGTGAGTCTTTCTTCTTGCCCTGATTTCTTACGCATGCCTCTTAATTTAATGCTTATTATTCATTTTGAATAATTGAGTGTTACAACGACCATGGATTAGTCCTCTGGGTGCTTAATTTTCTGGATGCGAGTCTACTTATTTTATCGTTGAATTTATGCAGGTTTTCATTATCATCCATGTAGTAGCACTCGTATACTATATCAAAGGCATTCTTACTCCTAAAATGTTCAAAGTTGCTGTGACACTTGTTGTGTCTATCGGCCTGTAAGTTTTCTTATCGTGTCTTTCTCTGACATTTCTAAGATTTCTATACCTTGATAAGAGGAGTTTATCGGCAGCTGATCCAACTATACATAGCTAGTACAGATGGATTATATATCAGAGGATAAAAAGCTTCTATGATCCATTATTTTTACAGGGTTGTGTGTCTCATAGTTGTGGCAGTTCTTGTGGCACTGGTGGCTTCAAGTCCAACAGGAGGATGGAGTGGTAGGAGTTTGAGTCTACTTGATCCGTGAGTGGTTCTAGTTTTTCAATCTTTACTTCTCCTACTGGTTATTTTTCTTTGCGAATTTTGAGAATGCCCTTGTCTACATTTCAGAAATTCTGCTTTATCGTTTTGTAATTGTAGCATATTTGACACTCCCTTGTTCTTCGTTTCTTTGTCGATCATTTAACAGAACTTATGCAAGCAAGTATATTCCAATTATTGCAAGTGTCAGTGAGCATCAGCCTCCAACTTGGCCGTCCTATTTCATGGATATCAATGTTTTGGCTTTCTTAGTTCCTGCTGGCATCATTGTGAGCTCAACCTTCATTATATTTAGATTTTTTTTTACGGAAGAACATTACTTTTGTCTATAGATTAGTGTTGATTATTTTCCATTTTCTTATTCTTCTGTTCGTAGGCGTGCTTTTCGCCTCTGTCTGATGCGAGCTCTTTCGTGGTCCTCTACATTGTAATGTCTGTCTACTTCTCCGGAGTTATGGTGAGTTGCATGCCTACGAATTACAGTTTCATCTTTTCTTCCACGATGAATCACCTGTCCTCCTGATTTCTTAGGTCCGTCTTATGCTCGTGCTTGCTCCAGCAGCATGTATCATGTCTGGAATTGCACTCTCTCAAGCTTTTGACGTTTTCACGGGTTCCATCAAATACCAATTATCGTCTAAATCCAAAGATGATGTTAGTATGCTTTCTCTCTCTACTTTACTCGCCCTGATGAATCACCTTTGCTACCCAAAATCTGGACAAAAAATTGTTTGTGTTTCGATTATTAGGCAGAGAACAACACTTCTACAAACAATTCCTCAAAAGATGATGCTTCTTCTGGTAAGGCTGACAAGGGTGAAGAAGTTGCAAAAGAACGGTCATCAAAAAAGGGCAAGAAGAAAGAGAGAGAACCTTCTGAGAAACCTTCTGTTAAGTCCAAGATTTTGAAGAAAAAGGCTCAAGTTTTGCCTCTTGAAGCCTCTATAGTTGCGCTTCTTCTCCTTATAATGTTGGGTTCTTTCTATGTGGTATGCTGGCTTTCTTCGAGTTGTTAGTTTTGATCCATCTTTTATCGTTAGTTGAGACGAGACAAAGTACAAATGATAAGACTTTCAAATGCATACCTTTCTTTTTTGTAGATTCATTGTGTTTGGGCAGCTGCAGAAGCATACTCAGCTCCATCAATAGTTTTGACATCTCAATCGCACGATGGCCTTCACGTCTTTGATGATTTTAGAGAGTCGTATGCATGGTTAAGCCATAATACTGACGTGGATGACAAAGTAAGTCTTTTTGGCAAAAGCCAGGCACCTCTTAGATCCTATTAAGCCTGCTTTATTAAGGTATTACTATGAGGTGCATTTGGTATAAGAACCTGAGTTTGTTTTGCGAAAACAAAATCCTGTAGGTGGCATCATGGTGGGACTATGGCTATCAGACGACAGCTATGGCTAATAGAACTGTTATTGTCGACAACAACACCTGGAATAATACTCACATTGCAACTGTTGGCACTGCCATGTCATCTCCAGAAAAGGCGGCGTGGGAAATTTTCAACTCCTTGGATGTGAAATACGTTCTTGTCGTCTTTGGTGGTATGTTTTTGGCTCATAGTCATGAGGCGTTTATCTTGTATATTATATAATGAGACCATCACTTTATCAGGTGTTATTGGTTACCCAAGTGATGATATTAACAAGTTTCTGTGGATGGTGCGTATTGGAGGCGGCGTCTTTCCTCATATAAAGGAAGCTGATTATCTGGTATTGTTATGTTTTTTTTTTCCATTCGGTTTTAGCTTCCTGCTGTGCTGGCCTTTGAATCTGAACCTGACATTCCTTTGCAAAGAGAGATGGCCAATACCGGATTGATTCTGAGGCCACACCAACAATGTTGAACTGCCTTATGTACAAGCTCTGTTACTACAGGTACGAAGCTTTCCTGTAAGTTGTAGCCTTGAACACTGTTTGCAAGCTCAGTGTGTGTTTTTTTGCGCTTCAGGTTTGTAGAGACAGATGGTAAAGGCTATGACCGGGTCAGGCGAACAGAGATTGGGAAGAAACATTTCAAGCTCACACATTTCGAAGAGGTAAAATTTAAATCCCTTACCACAAACCGGTGGAGCAGTGGTTCCACTTAGATTCTGGTTAACGTGACTGGTTTTTGTCATATCAGGTTTTCACGAGTCACCACTGGATGGTTCGGATATACAAGCTGAAACCACAGAAGAACAGGATTCGTGGTAAAGCGAAGAAGCTGAAACTGGTAAAGCACATACTCATTGATGTGTACTAGTTGTATCATTTGATTAATAAACCTTTATTAGTTGAATTTCGACTTTAATAGCTATGTCAGGTATAAGTTGGTACACGACTGTGAGATTAATGAGTTTCAGAGCTAGGATGGATATGTGATGACTAATGTTTTCTCGTTTTTGGATTTTTATTTGATTCCAGAAAACAAGCTCTGGATCGAGCTCAAAGTCAGCGAAGAGGAATCCATGGATGTAGAATTCGTAAAAGTTTTGTAGACCTTTATGTGGATTTGTTAAGTCGACTTTTCATGTTTTATTGTGGAGATTTACACCAGATATCTATGAAGAAGTTTAAGTTTATATCAAATAAGAATTTATTTACAAGCCAAACAACGCTCACCTCTTTAACGTGAAGCTCTGCATTGTCAGCTTAGATCTTGTTCAAGGACCGAGTAGCGTATTGCATTTGCATACGTTCTTCGTCTATTTCCTCTCTAAGAAGCCCAATACACTATAAAAGCCCATTTCTAAAGCCCAATACATGAGCAGAAGCCCGTTTTCATGTTTTGCCAAACACGAATCATACATATGCAAGTTCGACAGTCACCGTTCAATTACTTAGAAGTATCTGTCAAGAAGCTACAACGATGCTTAGCTCAGCCACTCTCACCCGCAAAACACCACTCTCGTTCAACTCTCTTGGGCTTTTCGGTAAGAACACATCGTACTTCAACAGAAGGAGGACTCTTACTGAAGCTGGTTCAAGTGGGGCTAGCATTTCGTTTCGGTACAAAAATGGTCGTGTCAATTGGTCTGGGCTTTCGGGTACCATGTTTGGACATATGCGTCGTGTCTCTTCAGTCTCAGGTGGAAATTCAGGTGACTCCATCGGAATCGGTGGTCATTTCTGTCATGGTAAATATTTTTTAACTCCTCTTATATATATACTTCTTTGTGTAAAGATTGTTACGTTTTGGCTTTTGATTTTTTTGTTTGTTTTTATGTGGTAATTCAGGTACTTGGGTCTTCTCGCAAACTATCCTGTTTTGACTAAAGCTGTGACATCAGCAATTCTGACACTCATTGGTGATTTGATCTGTCAGGTAACTCTCTTATTGTTGTGCTTGATTCTCACTAGTTATCATATATAACTTCTTATTGAGAAGGCAAGATTGATTATGCCTTGTTGCGCTTGGTTTCAGCTTACAATCAATAGAACCTCATCTCTGGACAAGAAGAAAGACACTCACATTTACCATCTCTGAATTTCGCAACTCTATATTAGGTATCTATACTTGAGCAAAGTGGTGACAGCTTCAGGTTTATCAGGCGCAGTTTTGAGGCTTTTACTGGACCAGGTAGCTTTTAAGTTTCCTGTTTTCCGACTGACATTTATGTCTCTCTCTCTCTCTCTCTTGCTTCCATTGTGTTAAGACCAGTTTCTTTTTTCATTTGCAGTTTGTTTTTGCACCTGTTTTTGTTGGAGTTTTCTTATCAGCTGTTGTGACACTTGAAGGAAAACCGTCACATGTCATTCCGAAGCTGAAACAAGTTGGATTATTATAGCTAATCAATCTTTATATTAATCTCCAGAGAATGTTAATATTTTTAAAAATTGGTATTCTAATTGAGTCCACTAATTTCTGGCTGTGTAGGAGTGGACTGGGGCGGTACTAGCTAACTGGCAGCTATGGATACCATTTCAGTTTCTTAACTTCAGATTTGTTCCACAAAACTTTCAGGTTTGATTTTACTTAGCTCTGTTTCTATCATTAATTTCGTATATCTGTGACAATTTATTAGACGAATTACACTAGAATGACATTGTCATCTCTCTGCATCATATCAGTTTTAGGCATATAGCCATTACCTTTCTGCTTTAAGTGGCGCCGAGGATGATTTTATTTAATCGTTCGTAAATCGTCAATGTCTTATATTTTAAATTGCAGGTACTGGCTTCGACCGTAGTGGCTCTGGCTTGGAATGTGATTTTATCATTCAAAGCTCACAAAGAAGTTGTTCCAAAATAGGCAAATGTTTCGTTCCCTACAAGCTACTTGTGTTGTTGGATTTGTAATCGGCAGAGTTTTGGGGCGGGAAGAGAGTGAGTGTTTGTCTGCTGATGCAAATGGTTTGGTAGAGTACTCTTCTCTTGACATTATATGAATGTAGAAACAAGCTTTGTCTTTCAACGTTTTAGCTTTTCCTGTCCAAAGGGACACAACAATCACACAACCATCAAAACTCATAAGACCTTCTTTTCTAATGCAGAACTAGTGTTTACTAGTTTAGAGACTTCTCACACTAAGTGTTTTCTCTAGTCTACTTCTTTAACAGATTTGATTTGATTTATCATGCTGAAAATGAAAATTTTACCAGACGATTCTGTGGATCATTGGCTCTAACAGCTATCTACATTATTTAACCGCGTGGTAGAATTTTTTTTATTATTCTAATTGTATGCGAGATTGAGAAGAGCAGAGGATTACCCACGACTGTGGATGTCTCACCAAGACCAAGATATGTCGGAAGAACAGAGAAGATATTTTAAATTGGAGAAATAAATGAACAGTTCCAGTAGAGTAAATGATAAAGGTTTTTGGTTCAACAAAAGCTTGATGATGAAACTCTGAAGCTCACAATGCTCCTCACTCTACCAATGAATTCAACCAAAGATTTTTTTTTTTTTTTTTAAAAACAGCAAGGTGGAGAAAGTTTAAAGAACATTGTACAGGATTAAAAACAAACACAAGTAGTTGACAAGAATCTTAAGCAAAAAAAAACAAAAAGATAAAAAAAAAAACACATTGTTTGAGATAGAAGAAGGTGTCAGTAATCTTCACCTTCATCTTCTTCGTCATCTCCACCTTCAGCACCCACTTCTTCATAATCCTTCTCCAGTGCCGCCAAGTCCTCACGTGCCTCAGAGAACTCACCTTCCTCCATTCCTTCACCAACATACCAATGCACAAACGCCCTCTTTGCATACATCAGATCAAACTTGTGGTCGATCCTTGAGAACACCTCTGCAACTGCTGTGTTGTTGCTGATCATACAAACTGCTCTCTGGACCTTGGCGAGGTCACCTCCAGGAACAACTGTTGGAGGTTGGTAGTTGATTCCACATTTAAACCCTGTTGGACACCTGTTAGAACAAAAAAAAAACAATTATGTTTTTTACATGGAAGGTTAAATAAAACAGTAGCAACTTTGTCCTTAGTTTGTTAATTTTTTTTATACCAGTCAACAAACTGAACAGTCCTTTTAGTCTTGATAGTACCAACAGCAGCATTAACATCTTTAGGCACAACATCTCCACGGTACATCAAACAACAAGCCATGTATTTCCCATGCCTTGGGTCACACTTTGCCATCATGCTCGCTGGCTCAAACACTGCATTAGTGATCTCAGGGATTGATAGCTGTTCATGGTAAGCCTTTGCAGCTGAGATGACTGGAGCATAAGAAGACAACATGAAATGGATACGAGGATAGGGGACAAGGTTGGTCTGGAACTCAGTGATGTCAACATTGATGGCTCCGTCAAACCTCAACGATGTTGTCAAGGATGATATGATCTGAGATATCAACCTGTTTAGGTTCGTGTAAGTTGGCCTCTCGATATCTAGTGATCTGCGGCAAATATCATAAATAGCTTCGTTATCCAAAAGGACAGCTACATCGGTGTGTTCAAGTAAGGAATGCGTTGAAAGAACACTGTTGTAAGGCTCTACAACAGCAGTAGAAACCTGAGATAACAAAACCAAATTTAAAGAACTGTTCAAAATGTAATAAAAAAACTAAATGAAATTTCTCTGGTACCTGAGGAGAAGGGTAAATGGTGAATCCAAGTTTAGACTTCTTTCCATAATCAACAGACAAACGTTCTAACAAAAGAGAACCCAAACCAGAACCAGTTCCACCACCAACAGCATTAAACACTAAAAACCCTTGCAAACCAGTACAGTTATCCGCAAGTTTCCTCACTCGGTCAAGACACAAATCCACAATCTCCTTCCCAACTGCAAAATTACATAAATAAAATCAAAAAGACCATTTAACAAAATTCCAAGAAAATTAATCTCAGACTCTTTTTTTGCTCACCAGTGTAATGTCCTCTAGCGAAGTTGTTAGCAGCATCTTCTTTACCAGAGATAAGCTGCTCTGGATGGAAAAGCTGCCTGTAAGTTCCTGTACGGACTTCATCGATAACAGTAGGCTCGAGATCAACAAAGACAGCTCTAGGTACATGCTTTCCAGCACCTGTCTCGCTGAAGAACGTGTTGAAAGCATCGTGTGCTACACCAACCGTTGAATCACTGCCAAAAAGAAAAAAAAAAGATTATTTACTACTAACCCTGCCATTTCATATTAAACTTCACAATAAAATTCTTTGTTACAAAATTTTCAGTTTCAATACAAAATTTATTAATTTTAGTTTTTTATTAGTTAAAATATAATTATATATATAGTTAATTATTTTTATATATAGAAAATATGTAAAATTGATTGTTTTCTTAGTTATGTGTCCACAAATCTAACAAGATTTGCTTAGTCACAATAGAATTTTTTTTGTTTACAAAATTTTCGGTTTTCGTTACAAAATTTATTAATTTTATTATACAATTTATTTTCTATCGGTTGTAACATGCTTAGATACATAACTAATTGTGTTTTTATATAAAAAAATATGTAAAATTAATTGTTTCTTAACTTAATTTGTGTGCACAAATCTAAACGAAATCGAAAATTGTGGAATTAGGTTATCATCAACATACCTAGGCATCATACCATCGGGCTGGATCCCATGTTCGAGGCAATAAAGCTCCCAGCAAGAGTTTCCAACTTGGATCCCAGCTTGACCGATATGAATGCTAATGATCTCCCTCATCTTCTTTGCTTCTCAGAAGAAAACGATCGTCTTCTTCTTCTTCCTCTGGCGTGAGGGAGGGAGAGGAGAAATGAATGAGATCTTCTTTTTTTTTCTTTTTTTTTTTACTTCGTTATTATTATTGGGTGGGAGACTATTTATTGATAATTGGTTTTGGGGTCCGCCAAATTTTGTGACAGCCTGAGATTAGACAAAACACATGAGATTCGATCTGGATCTTAGATCTGGTCCGGTTTGTTATTTTTATCTCCCCCTCCCCGGTTTTCTTTATTTTTACCGGATTTAGGTAGTGAGAAAAATAACCTTAACCGGAAGGAATTGATTTTTTTTGGTTTAGAGATTATGTGGTTTAGGATCAAACCAGAAATTATGATCCCGTGAGAATGTGATTCTCTTTAATGTTGTTTTTATCCCCCCCCTACCTGGTTTTCTATATTTTTACCGGATTTAGGTAGTGAAAAAATAACTTTAATGGAACGGAATCGATGTTTTTGGTTTAGAAATTATCTGGTTTAGCTGTTGGAGGATAATTTATTAGAATCAAACCAGAAATTATGATCCCGTGAGAATGTGATTCTCTTTAATGTTATTTTTCTATTTTAAGTAACTTGAATATATTCTCATTCATAACGTGTCTTCAAAATTTGGAAATAAATGTTTTCATGTTTTTTATTTGGGTCGAGTGGCGCGGGATATAAGATGAGTTTGATTTGCTCACTTGATCGGACATAAATGATTCCGAAATTAGGAAAGCTGTGAATTGATCAAATTGTAGTAACTAACTAGTTTATCAGCATAATTGGTGAAATTTATACTCCCTCCGTTTCAGGTTATATGTTGTTGTTTAAAAAAATTCGTTTTAAAATAGATGTTGTATTATAATTTTGATACAAAATTATTAATTTTATATATATTTTATTTTTTTATTGGTTGAAATATAATTAAATATATAAATAATATTATTTTTTTAAAAATATGTCAAATTAAATAATTTATGTTCAAAAACTTAAAATAACAATTAAAATGAAACGGAAGGAAGAGTTTTTAATCGTTTGATTTAGTGGACTGATTTAATAGCTGGACGAGCTAAGAGGTAAATGAATTAGAATCTTATTATAGCCATGGGCTGTTTTGTGTTCAAGGTGTCACGTAGATTGAATTATTGTTTGGACAGTTGTTTTGGATATAGAAGATCAAAACAAACGATTACAACTTACAAGATCCATTGAATCCGCACAAACGAATTTCACCTACTTCCGAACAATTCATCAGTGATAAGAAAATTAGTGGCAGTGACAAACCTAAGTTCACATCATGGCGTAAATCATATGCATTTAAATATAACATAGATGTATATAATAAGTTATAAACTATACGAACCGAATATTCTCATGGGTTTGAGGATCTGATTGCTAGCGATGTTTGTTCTTGCGCTGGTTAGCATGCGCCTTAGTGTCCATGTGCTTGTTGAGCACTTGAGCTAGCTAGTTGATATTCTCTTTATTTCTTATTCATGTGGGAGTTGAAAGTAGTAATATATGTAAACTGTTAAATGCTGAACATATCCAAGTATGCATAGCCAAGTAATAACTAAGGTTATGTGCTTCTATGATCTAATCAGGATCATCTTCTTTTTGAAGAAAGAGTTATTATTGGTTAATTATATCCCATCAGCAAGACATTAGGCATGACAGTGCGACAACTATGCACCTCCAATACATGAACTGCAAACTAGAAGATTGAATTCCTGATGTAAGCAAATCTAAAACAAGCTTATTCTAATAAAAGCAAATCTAAATTTTATCAAAAAATAAAAAGAAGCAAATCTAAAACAAGCTTACTCTAACTGTATAATAACCTAATAAAGAAATAGAAGAAAGATAAGCTGGAATAGCTCACCAACAGATTTAGTGTGCATGAAAGGTAAAAGAGACAAAAACAATAATGATGCTACCAAGATCAAATGTTTTTTGAAATTGAACAAATATCAAAGGAAAGAGGAGAGTTGCACAACTGTAGATTATCTTACGTTAGTAACGTAACGTCTATATTAATATATTTACTAAAACATGTTACACTTCCATTATTTCATACTTCCATTATTTCATATTGTTGAGTGGGTTTAGGGTACTTGTGTCATGGGGGTGCTTGATCTCAGTGTCCTTATACAAATCCGACCTCCTAAGTTAAATGTCGTTTGCTAGATATATGGGCTACGTTAGTTAGTTTTGTGCTTGTACAGCTCCTCGTTTGCAAAATTATTAATATTCTAATCATGATTTTAAAAATTATTAATACTTGATAAACATTTCCAGTGACATTTTTCTGCGGTTGACATTTTCTCAAAATAACACAAAAAAATCATTAACTTTCTCTAGAGATTTGCAAGTTGCTAATTTTTAATTTCAATATTAAAATGAGCTTTATATTTAATAAATAAAGAAACCTCTTACAGGCTTTCAAAAACTCAAGATCCGTTTTGCAATTTGTGTTTTTCACCGTGCCAGCCCAGCCACAGTACAAATACTATTTCTATGAACTGTATCATGGGGGCAATATTGTCAAAATCAACCCATCTTCGGACAAAAACGATGCCGTGGGACCCAAGGCAGACTGTCAACTTGGCGGACCCTGACAATTTATCAAATCTCATTCATTAATATAAACCTAATAAAGGAGTCAAAGTAAAATTAAAAATTATTTCACATAGTTATGATTTTTAAACATGCCTCGTGCGATTCAAGCTGGTTCTACAAAACACCGATCATAATTTCTCATCTGTGAGTTTTCATTGATTTTTCCCTTTAATCATTTAACGAACTCAAAATTTTACCCTTTAATCATTTAACGTTGTTACATACTTATATACACAAAGTTGGTGGAACTCACCCGAACCAAATCACCCCCTTTGTCCCTGACCAGCTACAATTTGCCCGGTGGCATTTAAGAGTTATCCAAGGCACTATTGTAATTAGGTATTGATGTTCTGGAATCAAGTGTTATATCATCACATTATAGAAAACCCTTTATAATCAAATCATAAGTATTTAAATCATATCTTTCTTTTTCTTCTCCAGTTTCTGCACCTTTCATTAAAACAAAAAGATTTAAAAGTTCATTTGTTTTTAATACTGTTTAATAGGAGATTTATTTCCGACTTAATTCAGATATCCATTATGTTTATCTGATTTGTTTCACCATTTAGTGGATTTTTCATCTGTTTTTGTATGTCTTTTCATGTTTATTCATAAATTATGAAAGTTACAAAAATTTGGACTATGCTTTGTTTGATCCTTCATTCTTTAGTAAGTGTAAAATTTCATTTTCTGATATAGAATCTCGGGTTAGAGATTTATTAGTCTGATTAAATTGAGTTAATTGGAATTTGGGATTTGATTAAATGTTTTAGTCCAGAAAATCTATAAATTTAGGCCCGAAAATGTAAAGCTCAATATAGGCCCATCTATAGAGTAGTCAGCATTGATACTGTCACTGTGATTCGAGGTTCCAGCATGGTTTTGGCTGAAGAGGCTTATGGGGTTTCTCTCTGAAATGGTGAAAGGAAAGTACATTGCCTGATATTGTTAGCTCCAATACTCTGCTTGGTGGATGGGTTTTGTAAAGTTGGGGAACTTTGCTAGAGCTGAGGCTTTAGTGGAAAATAATCACGGAACTAAACCGTCTAATCGTATTCTAGCACCAAGTTTCAGTTGTAACCAACTCAAATGTTTCATTTCTCTCTCTGATATATACACTACAATAGCAGGCTTGGACCATCTTTGGACACCTACAGAACAGTGATAAGATCCAAGACCATCTGTAATGGTGGTTTTTCGCTAATCCTTAGCACACAATCCTATGTCAATCTAAATAAAATAATATTAACAAAGCTAAGTTTGCTAAGGAACAGTCTTTAATTAAGGAATTTAAGAACTAAGTCTTTGGTGACGTGGCAGCGTCTCTTGGGTTTGGTAGAGAGGATTTAACAAAATACTAGATCATAACCCGCCCGACTGGGCGGGTCTTTGTTTTTATGGTATATATAACATTTCCAATCTCTAGAAAGTAATAGTCTACTGTTTAAATATTGTATTTTATCACTGTATTGTGTAACATGGGCGTCGTAAAATGTTGTGACGCGTAAACATTTTAGTAATAGTTTATAAAGTTATTTTTTGACTAAATTTGGTGCAAAGATATATACACTAAATAATTTAGTCAAATTGTTAAGTTAATTTTTTAATGAAGAATTGTACAAATAAAAAATTTATTATTAAAAAAGGATATTATAAAATAATATCCAACTAAATATGTAAATTACAAAACATAAAAATATATAATTTTTTTTATAAAACTGGTGTTATTTTTAATTTACTCAACAAAAAAAAAATTAAATATGGTTTTCAATTAAAATATAAACTATAGATAGAAATAACTACAATGGGCCAATTCAACATCTACATTTGAGAGTGGACCATAAAACAAATAAATTAAACAAAGGCCCAACTCACTTATAACAATATTTTTTTCCGGGAAAAAAAGTTATTTAGACTAACCTAACTAATTTTTGTGTTGATCTCTCTCTTTCTCCCTGTCGGCAAGATGAGTTGAGCTTAACTTCATCGAAAGAGATATAATTTGTTTCTCAGATGATTTTGAAATTTGCAACTCCGGTGGTGTAAGATAGAAGGTAAGAATTTCCTTCTCTTCCGTTATTTCTTGTTGCTGTCGTTTTATCTTTAAATCCATTTGATTTCAGTTGTCTTGGAGATCGGTAGATTCGATGGATGAAGACTTCAAATTACTTTGTTAATTTTACATGGGATAAAGATAAGAAGACTGAGAAGCAACATAAGGATTTCAAGGTAAGAATAATTTGCATGTAAAGTTGAATATCTGACATCCATCAGATTTATTCAAACTCACCTCATACCATACTTGAATATCTGACATCCATCAGATCTCGGTCGTTATCTTATTAAAGTTGTAGCCGGACTGGAAAGATAAGTTTTCTCTTCAAACGTTAATAAGTTTTATGTGGTTTCATATATCTTAATCTGAAATCGATCAATCTTGATAGTGATGTCAATTGAATATAAGTTTAATTTCGTGTTGTTTGCCAAAATAGAATGTCAATTCTCTTTGAACTTATGTCTGTCTCTTCTGAATTTTTCCATCTCAGAAACATGATACTGAACATAGACAGAGTATTCAGTTCATAATCATTCTCTAGTCTGAGGCGTTTTAAATTATATAGTAAATAGCCTCGTGTTCCTCATGTTCCTGGTACTAATTTGATTAAATGTCTCAATTTTTCTTTGTTTTTGATGATTTTAAAGCAAGACATGGGAATCTTTAGGCATAGATTCATGGCGAGGTTATTTGATCTAGAGCGTACCAGTTACTTATTTCTATCTGTGTAGGACTATCATATATTAGAGCGTAGATATCAGACAACCTCTGTTGCTTCCCCTACTGTAGCTGTGCCACCACCATCATCCTCATCAACCATGTAATTTTACCAACCATTTTCGAAGCTTGTTTTTTTTTCTGAACAATGAGCTTAGTTTGTAATATGTTTGTGTAGAGGATCACCACTTTTCTGGATTGGTGTTGGGGTTGGGCTCTCAGCTTTGTTCTCATGGGTGAGTTTCTTTGTTTCTGTGTGTTCATATTCTTTCTTGCTTTATAGTATCAACGAATATGTACCTAATTTCCTTTTTTGTTTGTTTTTGTTCTGTTGTGATTACAGGCAACGTCAAACTTAAAGGTACCAGTTACTTATTTCTACGTTGGAAATAATCAGTATTTCTTTTTACTCTTTGGTTATGAACTAACATATTAGTATTCTTCACAATATCTGTCTTTCTTTAGCCAGAAATGGAAGAATTTACAACAGTGTGTGTTGAAGATCAAAACACATATTCCAAACATCATCAAAAAAAAAAAGGTACGAAATATACTTTCGCCCTTAGTAGTAAAACTAAAATTAAGTTAGTAATAAAAAGAAACCATAGCTGAATCGGTTAGAACTAAGATTGAACCTTACGCCTTATAATTTCTACTTGGCTTGTGACTGATTATTTCTTGCATTATGCTAGTTGAATTTCTGTGTTTGATATAAGATTGGATGTTAGTCGTTCGTTTATCTATTTCAATGAAACTTTTTAAAATAAAATATTTCCATTAAAAATATAAATGCTGGTAAACAAAAAAATGAAATGAGTCTGCATTCCTTCTAAAAATACAATCCAGATGCTTGCTTTATTGAAATCTGCAATAATCAAACAATTTATTAGATGAAAAGCTTATATACATTCGTACAAAATGATTAGTTATCGTAATTTAGGCATACCTTGTCACTCCTTCTCTTCAAGGTTGTTGAAAACCTCCTTAAACACAACATTCATGGTTTTGTTCGTTGGCTTTCCGTCTTTGCCAACAATCAACATTTTCAAACCTTTTTTAGAGGTGACCCTAGAAATTGCAACATAGAGCTGTCCATGAGAAAACACAGGTCTTGGTAAGAAGAGACCAACTTCGGCAAGTGATTGTCCTTGGCTTTTGTTTATTGTTATAGCAAAAGCTACAGCCAAAGGTAATTGTCTTCTCCGCATCTTAAAAGGCAACCTGGTGTCTGATGGTGTTATCAACAATCTAGGAATATAAACTGTATCCCCAACCTTTGCTCCAGTAATTATTCTAGCCTCAACCATATGATCCATTAGCTGCGTGATCTGTAGCCTGGTTCCATTCATTAGCCCTTCTGTAGAATGAATATTCCTTAGAACCATAACAGGACAACCAACCTTGAGTCGAAGACTATGGTTTGGTAATCCAGACACTTTAATAGTGTTGAGAAAATCAGGACCAAGACCTTCATCGTTAACTGAACCTTTATCAGAAGGATCGATACTGTCTGCACTGATATAAATCTTCTCTTCACCTGAAATTATTAAAAACAAAATAATCTAGTTTAGAATTTTCTAACAAACATTTGTAATATTAAAAAATAATAATAGATACTTACCATCTAGCTTATCTAACATGTAATCATTAATCATGTTGACATCTTCATTGGTTGGACATAGAATAGCTCTTTCTTGAAAAAAATTTGCCTCTTTGTTTTCCTGAAGCGATGAAACATCTCCATAAACAGCTTTGCTGATGGCTTCAATAGGATCATCATTGCTGGTTATCAAGAACTCAGCAGGAATCTCGATCTCAGCTTCCCCATCATTAGGCTCTGCCACTTTACCTTCCCCAACCTTTAATATCCACTCCGAGAATTCCTTAAGTTCACGAGCCTCTTCGATTGTCAAACCAGCAGACAACAACCGCATGTTCTTTGTGAGTTTTAGCACTTTACAGTGCTCCCAAAGATATGAAGAATTCAGCGAGGCCAAGACAATTTCGGCCCTACCAGCTCCATTAATTACAGGTAGAATCTGTCGAAAGTCACCTCCAAACACAACCACTTTTCCACCAAAGGGTTTAGTTTTGTGCTTTCCTATTATATCAGACATGCTTCTATCTAGAGCTTCAAAACAATACTTGCTCATCATTGGTGCTTCATCCCAGATAATAAGTGATGCTTCTTTTACTAAATTAGCTTGATCTGATCCATGAGTCATAGTACATGAAGAAAATTCATCAGGGTTAAGGGGTATACCAAATCGTGAATGAGCAGTCCGACCACCTTGTAACAATAAAGAAGCGATTCCACTTGATGCAACATTAATAACAATATCACCTTTACACCGGATTGCTGCAGATATTAACTTCCAAAGGAATGTTTTTCCAGTACCACCAAAACCATAAACAAAAAACATCCCTCCTCTTTCTTCATTTACAGCATCAAGAATCTCATCATATATTTTCTTTTGTTCATCCGTCATCTTCTGAACATCGTTATCAAGCGTTTCTAACAAAGCATCACGCGAATAACTTCTCTCATCTAATATCAGGACGTTTGAATCATCACAATCTGTTTCTGGAGCTTTTGGCATAGAAGTAAATCTTTCAAGAGAAGTACCATTACGCCGCAGATGTTTCTCAATCTCTTGTAAAGCAAACTTCTTTTTCTCTTCATCGTCTAACAATAACTCTGCATAAAGAAAAAGACTAATATTACATGCGGGAAAAGAGTTATAATCAATAAATCCTGCAACCATAAGCTTAATAAAATGTTTATACACCAAGAAAAAGTCTACCTGGCCTGTTGAAAAAAATCCTGCGATTATACTCAATATCTTCAGATAACAGCTCCCATGTTTTTTCCCATACTGTTTCTGGCATAGCCAAGCTATTATTAATCAGCATCATAACAAATACATGTCGTAGGTCACTCGCGCTGCTTGCATAACTTCTGCTTACCAGATCATCAATATATTCCTGATCATCATCTAATATCCCACGAGCAAAACATGCTTTTTTGTAGTCTTTATGATCAATGCCTTCAAACGTTGTTATGTCTTCATAACAGGTAGCGCCTTTGACATAGTTTAACAACACACGCAAATAATAAGAATCTTCTTGAGAACGGGGAGCATAGTTAATCCTGCCAAGACTGAAACCCCTTTTCCGCCTATTAAACTTCTTCTGCCTCTTGTCATAGGTAAAGTAATTGGGAATTTGTGCATATGTGACTGTTTTTGCAAGGTCATCAATTTTACACAACTCAAACCATGCTAAGAAGATTGTATTCTCAATGAGCTTACGCTGGACCACTGTTTCCATCTTATCTTTACCTCTGAAAATTACATGTTGTTTTCCTGGTAGATGAAAATTAAGCTTCTCAACAGCCGTAGAGCGATAGTGAATGCCAAATTGGAAAATCCTCCAGCCAGATTCACATGAAGAAACATATCTACAAAAAAAAATTGTTATCAAATTATTTAAAAGTCAAACATAACAAATGCAAAAGTATCAGTATACATAATTAGCTCACAATATTAATATGAATTTAAAGGAAATTATGTTACCTGCAATCGAAGAAATCTTTTATTTCATTCTTTTTCTCTTTACTCTCTCCTTGATTTTCCATCTCTTTAGCTGCGATGTGTTCAGGTGGTTCCACAACCACTGTGACACGGTCTTGTCCTTTATTTAAGTACTTAAATAAGTACTTAATAGACCCAGTTTGGTTACACCATTCCACATTAATGTGAGCTCGATAACGAAGAGAGAGTTTCTTATTATATGGAATTACCCATCGATTGTCACATTTGAAGCCATTCTTCAACACAAAACTCTCTGATTGGCTGCGCCTTCTATAAATTGGAAACCCTTCTTTATTAACTGTAGTCTTTGTAGCATAGGATTTTGGAAATAACTTAGAACATCGTCCATTTTCCATGCATGGTGAATTCAGATTAGCAGCTCCACAAGGACCATGCATCATCATATCTTTAACCACCTCATAAAGATCTGGTTCTTCAGATTTAATAGGGATCTCTGCAGATATTATCTTATCGATGTCATCTGTTGTAGGAAGCTTTGATGCAAGATGCATGAATAAGAGGATGTGTGCGTGTGGTAGACCACGTTTCTGAAACTCTATAGTGTACATTGCTGGAAAAAAAACAGACACACTTAGTAACCATAATAATAATGTGCGATCTGTAGTAAATAAAAAAATAAAGCCACGTTTAATAGGTTAATCTCATAAACTTACATGCAACAGTCTTCCCAAGGATGTGCTTCTTGGTTAAATCATCCATTAAAGCCTCCAGTTTCATTTTGAAGATCCGACAAACAATTTCCGATCTATCCTCTGCTCTTAAATTTCTCTTTTTTAGAAATCTGGTAAGCTCTGGCCATTTAGGATTGCATGTGAAGGTGATAAAGAGATCAGGAAAGCCAAAATGCTTACATATGGTCATAGCATCCAAATAATTGTTCTTCATATACCGTGGACCACCGGTAAAAGTAGCTGGTAACAAAAATTCAGAACCTTGGTCATGCATATCAGTCTTGCCAGCCCTTTCTGATTCTTTGATAGAGTCATAACTGTCAGATCGCAAAGTAGACTGGTTAAACTTGAGATAACGTAGACGGTTAGACTCTATAGTAGTGTAGCCATCCACCAAAAACTGTTGAAATAGACGTCTAGAATGGAGAAGACTATGAGACTCATTCTTCCGCTCCTGAAGGCGAAAGGCCCAAAATTGCCTCATACTAATGGTAGTCTTCTTGTGTCTTTTAGTAACTTCAGTAACACCTTTCTGAATCCCAAGCCTGAAACCATCTTCTCCATATGGAAATAACAAAGGGTACTGGAGTGCAAGGTATGAGACATGTATCTCATTAATTCTCATCAACTTTCCTGAATGCTTCTGCAGAACAATGTCCCTTTTATTCATATCAAGATTGAAATCCCCAGGAATTAATGCCGCAACTTCAGATGCTGTTGGTGTGTTATATGTCCTGCCATCCTTTAGACGATCACTAATAATCCTCATATGAAATGCATCTGCTGGATTTGTATCAAATCTCTCTTTTGCTGATCTGAAGTTTTTTACATACGGGTTGACTTCATTTAGCATCTTCATTAAAATTTCAATGATCTCTGTCTTCAGTTTGTCCTTCTTCTTGCCTTGGAAACACGTTTTACCTTGGCTGGAAAAGACATAGATGATAAAATTTCATTAGATAGTCAAACACGCCATGTATTTAATAGTCAAACACGCCCAGTATGTCTGATAAGCAGACTCGATACTATATAAAATAGCTGACACAAAGGCTCACAAACACAATTCATTTACTGTATGTTGGATAAACATTTTACCTCAAACAATTGGCTCTATTCTCAGCTTCATTTTCAGTATCACAGATGTACATCTGACCGTACTTGGCATCAGTACCAACTGGTGGTTTTAAACTACCAAGTAGATGGTAATTTTCTCCATGAATTTGAAACATATCTGGACCGATTCCTTTCTTGCAGGATCTTTCAACTTTACCACCAAGGGAAGTAAATGAGAATACCATATTATAGGGTCTCATATTCTTCTGAAAATGCTTGCTTAATTTATCATTTCCAAACATCAATCGTTTCAGTTCAGATGGTGGTTCCTTTAATAAAGGCAATTGAACCTGACCTTGCATGCAACATAGATTGAACGTAGGTTTAAGTGAATTCCTACGTCTGTTAACTCTTTCGCCATACCACATAATAGCGCCACAGTGAGAACATTCCCAAATTGGATCACCTTCATCTATGTAATCTGTACATGTTTAAAGAACATCACGTTACTACCATATAATATTTAATTGCAAATTACTCGAGAATAACATATAGATTATATGTTTTAAGAGTTCTTACCATCTTCATTTTCAACCATTTTAGTTTTACGATATTTCCGTGGTCTATTTGACTGTTTTGGAAGCGGAGACTGGATATTGAGTTCTTTGTCTTCCGGTTCTGGCTCAACGCAGTCATCAAACTCATATTCCTCAGTTTCAGAAGCAGTACTCTCTTGAGAACTACAGTCAAATTCTAGTAAATCATCAATTTCTTCAATTATTCCTACAATGTTAAACACCAGATCATATTGAGAACACCTTCAGATCAATTCGAAATAAAGAGATTGATATCTCAAAATGCAACACCTTCTTCATCAATATTTAGGTCATTCAGCTCTGTTTCATCATCTTCATTTTGCTGGTGATCTTCGCATGTAGCATTGAACGTATCTTCACGTGTAGCTTCCTTGTCATTTGCTAAAGACTGTGTGATATTCGTAATGTCATGCAAAACCTTACGTGGATTCTTTTTTGGTTTCTTTGGGAGTTGCAAATGAGATGATTGTACTCCTGAACTGTTCAAATGTTGAGCTGTTGTTATCCAAAACATGTTCAAATTGATTAGGCATATACATATACTTCCTTATTTATTAAAACTCATTACTCTATTGGATGTTGTACCTTCTCTGAATATTTGATTGTTGGATGGTCTTTTGGGTGTAGCTTTTGCTTCACTGTCCTTTGATAAGGATCTGGATATACTGGTAATGTCATTTAAAACCTCAGGCAGATTCTTTCTTTGTCTCTTTCTAATTTGTACTCCAGAGCTGTTCAAATCTCCAGCTATTTATGTGAAAAGAAAAACACCCAACATTGTACATAAAACCAACATCTCATTATTTGTTTTCTAAAACTCATATATGATAGCATGTAAAAATTGGTCATACTTACATGCTAATTCTGTGAGACAACTTCTCTGTTCTGGTGATTTGAATGTTTGGTTTCTTGAAAAATCCACACCTTCTAAAGTAACATATATAAACATCAAAAGTATGTAAATATTGCTGGAACATGTTTTTATTTAAATCAAATTACCTAGCATTCTTTTGCGTTTGTGTGATGGTGTTATTGGGGTGTTGGATTTTGTTTTCTCCAGTGAAGGAATAGTTGTAGCCTCAGGACTTGTAGAAACACCAGTCAACAGTCGTTTATAAATAGAGCTAAGAGGCACACATGATAGCACACTATCTTCATTTGCTTTCCTCTTGTTTCTTCTTACATCGTTGTTGTTTATACGTTTCCGTTTCATCTTTGGCGTGTGACAGATCAATATCACGAGGTATAAGGAAACACTTATGAAAAAGTTTGAAGAAGATGTTAATGGTTGGGTTTTTTTGTTCGTAGATAGTTAGGATTTTGTTGTGATATTCCATCCATATATATAGGTGTTTAGTTTCTTTTATAGTAAATCGATATTTACCAGTAAATTAAGATTTTAGTGGTTGTGGTATACTACTCAGAAGAGGAAATTGAGATTTTTTTTGTGATATTCGATCAATAAAAATGAAGATGTTAGTTTCTTTTTATAGTTAACCAAGCTGCATTTTAATAAATTCTCCATATAACTTAGATTACTAATTTAGTTCTCGACTGAATATGTTGATAATAAACTTGATAATTTTTATTATATCAATTATTTATAATCATTTTCTTTACTCTAAACATTTTACTCAACATTTTAATAATATATGATAGGTTGAGTGGATATGATGTTATGTGCAAGGAATCGTTACCATACAAAGAGGTATTTCCTGAACATTTTTAACTTATACATATGTTTAAGTTGATGGTCGAATATATGTATTATTAAACCTCTTTAAAATAATTTTGTTATTTTAATATAGAATTATCTATATTAATTTGGCTGAATTAGTGAAAAGGATATTTAAGTTGAAAGATCAAATCTATCTTATAAGCATAAATAAAATAACTAAATTGGTCGGAAATTGATCTAGCATCTTAAAAACGAATAGTAATTTTAATAAAGCAAATGAAAACACAAGCAGAAGCAAATTCTAAAACACCAAGCAGAAAACAAAAAACAAAAACAGAAAATCATCAAACAACAAAGAAAACTAATCATTCTTAGCCTTCTCCAACTTTATGCTTTTATTGCACACTTTCTTTGAGGTAGAGGTGATGTCTTTTAGTTCGGCATCGGTTTCCTTACGCTTCGAGAAGGGGGTTGATACTCCTTCTGATGAATTCTGAGAAATAGGGTTCATGGAAACCTGGCAATATAGTGTATTGGTTAATTACAGTTAGACTATACCATAAAAATAATTTTGTATAAGTAAGAATCACATACCTCTCCACCAGAATAAGTGGACGAACAGGTACCTATATTTGAAACTGGTTCAGGAGCTTGCTCAAGTTGATACATGACATCATTAGTCCAGACTTCAGAAGCGAAGAAAGTGTCTGCTCCATTTGTTACATTCTCAGAGCTTATTGAAACTCCAAAACAAAACGATTTTCCACATATATTCTGGACAGGTTCTGGCAATAATTCTGGATCTTCAATCTGTGAATTTTCAAACTTGTTAATACACATACTTCAGCTCACTCAATATAGTAGAAATTTAGATAAGTAAATCACCTCATCATATGAACCATTCCAAAGTTCTTCAGCAGAACTACCAACAATGGTTTTAGCAACAACGTCAAGCAACATGATTTTACATGATTCACTATCATCTTTGATAAACAAATGCAGCTTGTACCTGACAGATAAAATTATTATTCAGTTATATAACTAAGATAAATAATCAGCAAACGAAAATTAATTTCTTAAAAAAGTGGTGTGGCTTACTTTGGTGAAACATTTGTCACATTACCATGACACTTCTCGCAACGCCATAATGGCTTTTCACTTGCTGAATTACTTCGACCAATTTTAGTGACACGTGTGTTGTGTATATTACATCCAAAGTAGAACCAACCCCAGTCTGTGTCAATTGATTCAATTGAACATATGATTTTGCAGCTCCCAGGCTTTGGATTCAAACACAAATCATGAAGTTAATATTTTTATAATAAAATAAGAATTAAAATCACAGCCAAAATCACAGAAATCATTAATATTACCTCATATGCCAACAAAATCTTTGAGATAGAACTAACTTCAATCTCATTCCAATCTGCTTCAACCTTCTTAATCATCTTCTTATCATTTTGTTTCTCATAAATAGCAAGAGGAAGTTCAGCTTTTTCCAATCTTTTATAAAAACGATCAACGATGTTAACAACAGCATATATTACGTGGAGTTCAAATATGATGTATATTGTGTACTTACTTTTGCTTAAAGTCAATGGCTTCCTGCATGTTAGGATTGAGTGTGACAATGGAAGCATCAAATCCATTGGTGATTTGTACAGATCCTATTTGGCACAAATCAATAAGCATTTGTATATTAATATAAAACAATTAGCAGTATACTAAATGACTTTTATTCGTGGTATACCTCTGAAAATGCTGATTTTAGCAAACCTAATCAAACAAATTAAAATTTGATCATTTCCTCCTTCAATATAGTCTTCAAATTGTTCAGCGTATTTTCCCCATAGGCAACACGCAACATCAAGACCACTGTCAACAAATATAAGTAAATAGTTATAATATAGACAGTGTATGACAGTACATGTAGGCAACTGCCAAAAATTAGCAGACAAAACTCACTTGGTATCACGCATCCGGAACTGAAGTCTCTTTCTGTCCTTCTCATGAACTTGCACAGTTTGAATTCGTCCAAGCTCAAACACTTCACCTATGATATCTATATAAAACTTACACAATATCAAAGAACTACACAATATAACACTGATACCAATAATCAAGTAAATCATATCATAATAAAAATGATTATTTTAAATCATACCAATTAGGAACATAGTTTTAGTTTTCAGTTTGGGATCACCAAAGATTGAATAACTCTCGAGAGACAGGAAGGGATTGCCATCACTAAAATCTGATTTTGAGAAAACCGTATCGCCTGTGATAGTCATTTTGTAAGGAGACCTTGTTGTTCGATATTGACCTCCAGCAGCGGAAACCGTAAAGGTCTCAATAAATCTCCATTCTCCAATAGGAAGATTTCTTTGTGCACGATACATCTGATTCCTTTTGGCAGTAGCGTGAAGTTTTCCACCCTGAAAAACGGAATAGGTGATATCAATAACAAAAAGATAGTAGCTAATGTAAATAAATCATTCAATTACAGAAAACAACATTAGAAATATATATAGAGATGTTAAATTACTTGTTGATCTGTGAGGATGCACTCAAGAGATTCACCAAAGTTGGTGTTTGATTTCCATGAGTGAAGCACCTTGACGTGTACTCTCCAATTTTCTTTGTAGGGTTTCACTTGGTTGAGGAAAACAAAACTTTGCTTGTTAGACATTTTTTTCTTTGCTTAGACTTATGAGTATGACAAATAAGAGGTGAGGGGTGGTTTATATAGATAGGTAATGCGTGACTACTGGGAATAATATTAATTTCAAATTTAATACCAAGATTTTGGAGAAACTATCACATAAACAATATTGATAAGATTTATTTGGGGGCGAATTTAGGTAAATTAGTTATGATACTTGAGAATATTCTATAAATAATACGCAAAAGAAATCTACGTACCAAGATTTTGTGGAAACTATCACGTAAACAATATTGATAAGATTTTTTGGGGGCGAATTTAGGTAAATTAGTTAGAATACTTGAGAATATTCTATAAATAATACGCATAAGAAAGGTAAATTAGTTAATGGTTCTGCGATTTGTTTATTTGTTTATGTTAAAATATTGATATGCTTGATTGGATAAGGAATGTGAAAGTATTAGTAAACCAAGAAAGTAGGATTCATAAGTAGATTTTGGCAACTAAATATTTAAATATATTTGGTGCCTTTAATTTAAAGTTGGTGATTAATTCACGTGTGAAACAAATTTATTTACGATTTTGGTCTTTTATTTACGATTTGATCATCAATAATATATAATAATAAAACTTTGATATGATCCATTGATAATATCAGTAAGAAAGTAGGATTCATAAGTAGATTTTCTCAAAAAAAAAAAGTAGATTTTCTCAAGTATTAAATAAATATATTTGGTGCCATTAATTCAAACTTGGTGAGTAATTCACGTGGTATACTGAAACAAATTTATACTTATTTTATTAGTTTGGGTTGGCATGCGATTAGATCGAAAGCATTGGCTCACTTTAGAAGGAGATCAAAGCATAAACAATATAGGATCACTGGACAAAGAATTAAAAATGCCTCTTTAGTAGGAATAATTTTTATTCAAAAAAACCTAACAATGATAACTTTCAATAAATGAAATAACATCAAACTAAAAAAAAACGAAATAGAGAAAATAACCCAAACATAAAGTGTCTAGAAAATAAAATTCCATGAAGAAAGTTACTACTCTCCATTATTCTTTTCCACCTTGATGATCTTGGAACATTTTTCACATGTTAGATAAGAAAGGTCGTCACGATCCTCATCTACTCTTCGTTTTAAACAATTACCATTGTTTTCCAGAGAGGATTTGGTGACAGTGGAATCGTCTCTGATAGAGATCTTAAACAAATGGCTGGTTGGTCTGTACAGCCCGTTAGCTCGGTTTACCGTGAAATTCTCAAGGAAACGCCATTGACCAATCTGCAATTTTTTAACACGAGCAAGGTAGATGCTCTTACAGGTACAATGTATCTTGCATCCCTACAATAATAAATAATCATACATTGGTTTAGTCGTTGGCACTAAAAGATTTTTAAAAAATAGGTTAAAAAGCAAGACATACCATTTTATCTTCGAGTATGAACTCGAAAGTGTCTTTTCCAGAATCGTTTGAGTGAAGTGTCCACGACCGAAGAACTTTGACTTCAACCTTCCAAGAAATCTTCCATGGCTTCACATCTTTTAAAAAACTGATTTTGTCGTCTGTAACAATAGCCATCGTAGCAATGGTTTTTTATTGTTAGGTGTAGAGAAATGTTAGGATAATAGAAACTATTTATTGGTAAGAGATGAAGGGTGGTTTTTATTGGTGCTAACTTTTATATTAAAATTCGACGGAAAGGTATATGGAAAGGTATATTCTTGTTACCAAATATGATGAGATCGTGTTATCATCTTTTGATTTGCAAAAGAATATAAATTTAGATTTGCATGTTATACATGTTTCCAAACACAATTTTAAGTTATTCTTATCCTTGTTTCCAAACACTAATTTTTTTGTACTTCAGCTTTAATAGTATAGATATTTGGAACAAATTTGGTGATGAAAATTAATAATTACTAGAATAAGACCCGCGCTTTGCGCGGGATGAAGTTGTTATTTTTATTATGTTTTGGAAAAATAAACAATAGTTCGGTTCATTTGGATTAAGGGTGTTCAATCCAGATATCGGGTTTTACTTCGGTTCGATTTTTTTGGTATTTTGTTTATTAAAATATAATTACTATTTTAAATTCATATTTACTTCGGTTCGATTTGGTTTATATACCATCGGTTTTCAGTTTATTCAATTTTATACCAAAAACATAATTATTTAGTTTGAGATCATATTATATATTATACAAATATATAATTTGATCATTTTTAGAATCATATTGTCAAAAAGTCATTTATTAAAAAAAATATATTTTAAAAAAAAAACTTCTATCATCTAATAAAATGATGAAGTCTGAAATTACTATCAAATTTCTAAATTTTGAAAATAAAAATAAAAAACAAAACAAATTGAAAGAAAAGTTTTTTTATTCTTCCATATTTAGTGTTCTTCAAATTAATATGTCTTCGGATGAACACAACTGTGTTTGTTTAAAGATAAAAAAAAATGTTAAGAATTTCAACTAATTGTTTTCCATCAAATTTCTAATCTTTACTTCGATTTAGTTACTGTTAAAATAAAGCAAAAAATATTAAAAAAAAATAAGAAAATAAGAAACCTCAGTTGCAGTAAATTGTTAGTTAATTATAGTTCAAGTGATTCAAGTGATTTAGAAATTGTAATTATAGTTCAACTCATGTAACTAATAGATATTCATGTGTCGTTATAAATATATACATATTTATATGTTTCAGTTTAATCGGTTATAAATCAAACCATATCCAAATCCTACAGTTTTTATGAAATCACATCCATTCGGTTTGTATGATATATACCAAAAAACATATTATTGATTGTTTAATATCTTTTAATAATATAAAATTTAAAAAAAAAGAACTAAGACATTTAAATCATTGATAACAAAAAATTTCAGTGTGAAAATTTAATAAGTTTATAATTTATAAATGTTGTTGAAAATTCATTGAAATTTTTGAAATTAAAATATTTATGTAATCTTATATGGTATATAGTTTAATCTATATATATATTTGTTTTATTATTGAATGATACTTTTTACTCATATGGTTTAAAAATCATGTGTATCTTTTTATAATTAAAATGTTAAACTATTGATCATTAAATTTTAAATAATAATTTTAATAGTTTTAGTCATTTATTCTCGTTTTGTAAAATTTAAAATTTAAAATATACGAAAAATCTAAAGTTTAATTTTATAGCTAATTTGATTAATTAATTTATTTTAATATAAAATTAAAGAAAAAATGATGGAGGTGATATAAATTGTTATCAAATATTTATTATTAGAATCATTAATTGTCATATATATATTAGTCATTTATGGTAATTCCGTAGGTTTTATTTAAGGAAAGTAAATAAAATAGTAATTATATGTAGGGAAACAATCATAAATGCTTCTATGGTAAATATCATATCATATCATCATATCATATAGTTTAACCAATGAATATATCTAGCGACATATAAAAATCGAATATGGACCTATTTATTTTTCAATTGAATTTAATTGACTACCTAATTGAGTGACACCTAAGCATGAAGTCTTTTTTAATTATTACAAAATTGAGGTTACAATTTTTTAAATGTTTCTCTTTTAATATATAGGAGATTGTATTTTTATATTTAATTATGTAATATATTTTTTTAATTTTCACATGTTTTAAAATTTAATATTTTATTTCTAAAAACTCCAAATGGGAAAACACCATTGGACATACAATTTTGATTAGAATTCTTAACTATTTAAATAATTTAAAAAAATAATAATAACTAAATAATGTTAAAGACTCCAATAGTGGTAAATTGGAGATGCTCTAAGGAACTAAACGTCACATAGTGTAACATAATTAACAATGACTTTATTGTGTAATCAGTTATGGGCCTATGGGATCATACTGTTACGGTTTCTTCATGTCAAAGATAAGCACCGGCGACGATTTGTGTCGTAGATATGACTTTCTACATAATCTGAAGAGCGTAACACTGCATTGACACCACCTTGAGCATAGTTTGTGTTACTCTCATGAGGCTCATCTTTGGTGATCACTGCTACCTACTGTCCCTTGCTTTGCAACTTCCTAGAGACCCGCCACTCCACTGCCAATCAGTGAAACCATAATACTTTTGTTGAAGACGATACAGTCATACAGATACTTCCCGGATGCTTGTGTTAAGCTTTGAGGTGTCATTGACGGCGGAAACAACTCGAGAGTATCAACCACATCTGTTAGACTTGAGAGGCTTGAATACGCCACTTGACCTATGCAACACAAAGATTGAATCCATCATAAGGACTTGTAAGTTGATAATGGAGGGATAAAAATTATAATCACTTTTCCTTAGTCGTGGCCAATGAAAATTCCGACGGTCATCCATATATGTATTTTGTTGATTATAAATTATGAAGAAAATGTGAGTCTTCTTTTTTTGTTTTGAACACCTAAAATGTGAGTCTTCTATTGAGTCTTTTAACTATTGATTTTTGGCTTCTGAGTTTTCCAATGTTACATCTGAATATAATACTAATAAAGGAAGGCAATTGCAATTTGTATATATATAAAAGTTGGCGTTTGCTTGGCTATCATAATTTATTTATTTCCTCTTGTTTTGTCTTGTTTTTCTTACAAATCATTGTTTTTTATTCTTACAAGGACAACGAGTTTCTTAAAGAAAGGGATAGAAAAGAAAAAAAAAAGAAATTAATTAACAACAACTCGAGCTGGACCAATGAGGCCAAGTTGAAAGTTGGACTTAGTAATCAAGTTTTGTAAATTTGATAATACCAATTAAGTTTATACATTCATAAACAAGCTGAAGACTAACAACATAGGTTGGTGCACATAGTTAGTTACATGGATTTTGGCACTTGTTTTTCTTACAAATCATTGTTTATTTTTATTTTTACAAGGACAACGAGTTTCTTAACATAAGAAATGGATAGAGACCAAAAAAAATAAGTTTTGTAAATTTGATAATACCAATTAAGTTTATACATTCATAAACAAGCTGAAGACTAACAACATAAGTAGTTGCACATAGTTAGTTACATGGATTTTGGCACTTGTTCGTACTCTTAAGTAATTATTTGAAGATTATTTGTCAAAAGATCTAACAAAAACATCCTGTCACTTGCTACTATATGGCTACCACTTTTTTTTGATTAACCGTATATAGCTAACACTTTCTTCTATCAAAAGTAAAAAAAAAAAAAAAAAAATTGTATATCAGTCGTAGTACAACAACTTCCTGCAAACAGAAATGATGGCTACGTTCACAACAAATATTAAGCTAAATTAAGTACATAATTAACATAATAACTGTAGAATTAAAAGTGATATTGTAGCAAGAGACAATAAAAGATTGTCCGTACGAAAGTTTAAATCGCATTATTACTCTTAAGCACAAAAGCGCATGAAAGATTACGTCGAGGCTAAATGGCATGAAGAACACTATGTCAAGCCATGTAATAGTAGATGCAGACGTCGGGCATTCGAATGATTTCCTAGTTCCTACTCCAGAATGTCATATATATATACACTAATATATGCTTTACACTCTCGCCTCTCGTAATTTATTCCTCTTATCAGAACTAAAGTAAGAGTTCATAAATCACTCTTATACATGCCCCCCCCCCTCCCTAAAAAACGAACTTCTGAACATTCAATTGTAGCATAGATCATTACATAATCGTTGAAAAGATAGTAAACTTTTTCTTTTGTAAAAGAAAAGGTAGTAAATTTGTGAACTAACATATTTTATTGCCCATGAAAGACCCCAACCCGATAGTAAAATCAACCAGATTTGAATGAGAATGTCCATATAACTTTTCGATGATATTTTATACGACGCAGTTAGTAAAATTATTGGAAAAAGTTTCTCAACTACACGAAGTTTACACTAATATGGTGGAAACCATCCAATGTATAAAAATGTGTCGAAGTATATGTTAATTAATACATATCACATATACGAAGTAAATGATATTATGGTGGCAACATCACAATCGGATTTAATTGTTCTTAAGCTAAGTTAATGGGGTCAATCCGTAATTTATGAAACTTAAATAAACTTAATTGATTTTAATTATTAAAGTTAATAAAATTAATAAACTTAATAAACATAATATTTTTTTAAAACTTAATAAAATTAATAAACTTAATAAACTTAATATTTTTTGTTAAACTTAGTAAATTTATTAAACTTAATAAATTTATTAAACTTAATAAAATTATTAAACTTCATAAACTTAATAAACTTAACAAAATTAATAACTTATAAACTTAATAAGTTATTAAACTTTATATACTTAACAAACTTAATAAACTTAATGATTTATTAAGTTTAATACATCTTATTAAGTTCTTAAAAATTATTTTGTTTAATAAGCTAGAATCCTAAAACTAATAAACAAAATAATTTAATAAATTTATTAAGTTTAATAAGTTTAATAATTTAATAAATTTATTAAATTATTATGTTTATTAAGTTTGCTAAGTATATTAAGTTTAATAACTTATTAAGTTTATAAGTTATTAATTTTGTTAAGTTTATTAAGTTTATGAAGTTTAATAATTTTATTAAGTTTAATAATTTTTTAAGTTTTTTTTTAAAATATTATGTTTATTTTTTGTTAAACTTAATAAATTATTAAACTTAATAAAATTATTAAATTAATAAATTATTAAACATAATAAACTATTAAACATAATAAGCATAATATTTTAAAAAAAAAACTTAAAAAATTATTAAACTTAATAAATTATTAAACTTAATAAAATTATTAACTTCAAAAACATAATAAACTTAACAAATTTAATAACTTGTAAACTTAATAAGTTATTAAACTTAATATACTTAGCAAACTTAATAAACATAATAATTTAATAAATTTATTAAATTATTAAACTTATTAAACGTAATAAATTTATTAAATTATTTTGTTTATTAGTTTTAGGATTCTAGCTTATTAAACATAATAATTTTTAAAAACTTAATAAACTTTATAAACTTAATAAGAATTATTAAACTTAATAAGATGTATTAAACTTAATAAATCATTAAGTTTATTAAGTTTGTTAAGTATATTAAGTTTAATAACTTATTAAGTTTATAAGTTATTAAGTTTGTTAAGTTTATTAAGTTTATGAAGTTTAATAATTTTATTAAGTTTAATAAATTTATTAAGTTTAACAAAAAATATTAAGTTTATTAAGTTTCTTAATTTTATTAAGTTTTAAAAAATATTATGTTTATTAAGTTTATTAATTTTATTAACTTTAATAATTAAAATCAATTAAGTTTATTTAAGTTTCATAAATTACGGATTGACCCCATTAACTTAGCTTAAGAATAATTAAATCCGATTGTGATGTTGCCACCATAATATCATTTACTTCGTACATGTGGCATGTATTAACATATTTTTCATGTAGTTCTTGACACATTTTTATACATTGGATGTTTTTCACCATTTTAATGTAAACTTCGTGTAGCTGAGAAACTTTTTTCCAAAATTTTTTGAAAAAATAAATAAAAGGAACTTATTACAATGAAATATTGCAGAGAACTATTACTCGTCTCATTGACTCAACTCCCAGCGTTAAGAGTTTAATATGTCTAGAATTTTAAATGCGCCAGCTATATAATCGCATCTGCTTGTTTATTACTATCATCCAGTGTTTATTACTGTTTGTACTCATATATAACACCTATTAGTGGTAGTATATTATAGTGTCAAAACTATTGATAATTTCTTAAAATACAGCCAAAGAAAAAATAACTCAGTTTTTTTTTAAAAGACATAACTTACCAAAACAGTGAATAAATCAATAAAACATGAGGTTTGAAAATGCAACAAAAAAATACATGCATTTGCTCAAAAAAAACAAATACATTTTTTTGCAAAAAAAAAACAACAACAAATACATGCATTTGCTCAGAAAAAAAAACAAATAAAAATATGGTTTCAAACGAGTAGCTAAAAATAGATTAACTGCTTGCATGAAAGTTTGTAAAAGAATGCATCGGACGACGGACTAGTTATCTGACAAAAAGAAGTTACTAACCGAACAGTATACGTCATTATAGATATATTGCTGGGGCACAAAGACCAATATATTTTAATGATAAGAGAAGGAGCTTCTTTTTTTTTTTTTTTGAACAACAGAGAAGGAGCTTCTATTCTCTATTTTTGCTCTTTTTAATTACAAGAAAACTGATTTTCTTCTTTTTTCATGAAAATCTCCTAATCCCAAGAGAGTCAGTCAAGCCATCTTCTAGTTAACTACTCCTATTACTATTTACTACTCCGTTCTCAACTCTCATGCACTTACTTATCTATCATAAAAATAAAAACTAATTACACTGAATAGTCTTACCCAAGATTCCCGGACGCTGGTCACCATTTTTTTTTTTTTTTTTTTTTTTTTTGTGATAAGTGTCTAAGATTAATAGTGGTATATTTTCGGTTAAATTTTCTAACCAAGAAATTTTTTGCTTATGATGTATTTCAATTAACCAGGGGTCAAAAATATACTTAATAAACACTAGACTGACACATGAAACTTCGATACCGAAACAGCTCTAAGATCAAAGACGAATCTTTCTAAACATACACGTGATTTTTGTGTCCCCCTAGACCATCTTAGGCGGTTCATGTTTTCAAACTTTCAGTGGAAAATCCTGATTAAAGTCATTAAACTAATCCGTATCAGTAATTACCAACCAGCTTGCATCTCAGAAATATGTTAGTATCATCACATGCCAGACACAATGAATACACTTATTAATAAGCCCATATACCTGTATAATGTGACTAGCTATTATTTACACTCTTTACATAAATACTCCACTAGGTCTTGTAGTACTATTTAATAACTCCATCGAATAATTACTCATACAAACTCTTTACTTCTCTCTTTCTATGATCTCTCTCTCTCTCGTCCATCTTCCAAAGAAACAAAAAGGATGAGGAAAAAAGTAAGTAATAGTGGTGAAGAAGGAAACAATGAGTACAAGAAAGGTTTGTGGACTGTAGAAGAAGACAAGATACTCATGGATTATGTCAAAGCTCATGGCAAAGGCCATTGGAATCGTATTGCCAAAAAGACTGGTCTCTTTTCTCTCTCTACTCTCTCTCTCCTATATTTTTTTGTGTTTGGTGGGGACGAAAATTGATATCATAGATTTTCTTTTATGAATGGTTTAAAATTAAGGGTTCTAAATATTATGATCATATAGCTTTACGCCTTTATGATCATAAGTTTGATTGAATTAAGTTCCTCGTAGATTTTAATACTTCTCTGTGTAAATTAGGTTTGAAGAGATGTGGAAAGAGTTGTAGATTGAGGTGGATGAATTATCTCAGCCCAAATGTTAAAAGAGGCAATTTCACCGAGCAAGAAGAAGATCTTATCATTAGGCTCCACAAGTTGCTTGGTAATAGGTATATATATAACTTCCCTAATTGCATTTACTTCATCATAATTATACTCTCGAACTTGCTATGCAAACATGTTTTTATTCTCTAAATTTACGTAAACCGTTTATAGAAATATGATTAAAATAAGGGAACTAATTTATAGTTGATTTGTATTTAATTATAAGGTGGTCCTTGATTGCTAAAAGAGTGCCGGGTCGGACAGATAACCAAGTGAAGAATTATTGGAACACGCATCTGAGTAAGAAACTTGGAATCAAAGATCCAAAAACCAAGCCGAGCAATGGTGATTATCAGATCAATCTCACAAATCCTACTGAAACATTAGAACAAACAACTATCTCAAATATTAATGACAACAATGAGATTCAAGAAGATCGTCAAGGAAGTAACTATTTGAGTTCACATTGGGTTCATGATGATGAGTTTGAGCTGAGTTCACTCACCAACATGATGGATTTTATAGACGGACACTGCTTTTGAAGTTTGTATTTTAGCTTCGGTTTTCATTTAGTCTTGTTATCTTCAAAGCTGATCAAACATTAATACATCAACAATCTTTGATTGAAAGTTGTTAATGTGTTAGTGTATGATTGGCTAAGTCTTTTAATTAGGTTAACTTTCTTGGGTTATATATATATGCGTGAAAATTATATGCATCAGTATTTGTTATGTTTGTATCTTACTAAGCAATATATTTATATTTTCTTGTGTCAAATGTTCATATAAATAAACCTTTTAAATAGTAGTTCAATTTATAAGCTAAAATTAAAAGAAGAAGGATAATTAATGGCATGTTAGAAGTTCTACTTTTATTTATAGAATGAAAAGAAGAAAACAATATGTGGAAACTATTACATATGATTACAAGATCAATTTACTAGCTCGTTTGGTTTCAGTTACCTGATGATTTCAATCTAAGATATGTAACCATATTATTTGTGTTTCACAAGTGTTGATATAAGTTAAAATAATTATAAAGTATTCCTCTATTTCATATTAAGTGTTGAGAATTTTTTTTTCGTTATTAACTGTCGTCTTGCAATTTATTTGTCTATTAATTAAAATGTGGTTAAGTGTATAAATAATTGTATTTTTATATAGAAAATATACAAAATTAATTATTATTTTTAGATCTGTGTACATCAATTTAAAATGTCACTTATAATAAAACAGAGGGAATACTATTTAAACTCGACACACACAACCCTTCATTGCACTGGCGAACTTTAATTTACACAAAAGAAAATTAAGTACTATTCAGAAATTATATTGGTCGAATTTACATTCACAGGTCCCTTGAAAAAATCTATTAATTTGTATGAGAAAACTGCTCCCCTTCTTAATTTATGATCTTTGTCTTTTGTTTTAATATGTTCTTTTAAAGCTTGTTCCCCACCCTTCATTGATTTTAAATTATACAGTCATTTAAATAATGCATGATACTATTACATTTTGTATATGAACCATGGAGTGCATTCGAAGTAGAGGGGTTTTGATGATCTACAAAGGAACACGTTTGTTATCTATAATGGAAATGACAAGCTGAAGGTTCCCAAATTTGACCAGATCGATCGCACTTAATGTAATCAAATATGGCAGCCAGCCACATCTCCTTCCTAGACAACAGATTTGAAAATTTCAGTTCGTAACTTTGTAAAATCAAATACACAGATTCAATGGAAAATAAAAATAGTTTTTTTTTTCTTTGAAATTCTCTAGTTTAATCATGTTTTTCATTTAATGAACATTTTTGCTCATTTTAGATAATTTATGATTCTGTCATCTCACCATGTTACTTATAAATCGAAACAACTTAATAAAAAAACAAATAAGCATATAATTAAGTTCTTATATATCATTCAGAATTCATTTTTGTATTCTTAATAACTCGGGTAGATGATGGAGAAAATGAAGCTTAACTCAAACAAAGATGCAATTATTCGAGTAGCAATTAATTTAGATGGGAGATTAAGAGCAGAGAAGAGAATGATGAAGATGGTGAAGATGATGATGGTATCATTGATATGTTGGTTCAAATAGGACGAATAGGAGAGAGGCCGAACTGGAGTTCCCAAAGCTCAAAAGCTCCCTTGACAAAGTCATAATATCCTCCCTTCAATGCAAGTGTTCCTTTGACAACTCCTTCTCTCACAAATGGGTACGTTAATAGGTTTGCTAGTGACACATTCACTGCCTCCTATAATATTCAACATATTTTAATTAGAAACCAATCAACCATTGTGATAATTAACAATAATGACATTCAACAAACTTAACCCTTAATGAGTTTGTTTTGAACATAAAACACATTTTTCTGACAAAAGTTTTATAAAATATAAATCGCATTTCTGAAAACAAGTAAACACAACATTTCAATAAGATTTTGTATATGGACCTATATATGGTGGTTAGTGCATAAAGTTTAGAACTCTTTTTGTCATCTATTGAAATTTTTATCATTTTTAAGCACGATTACAAAATCAGCAAAGGTATAGCACTTTTCTGGAGATTTAAGTTGGTGAGGTAAACATTACCACTTGAAGTCAAGGGCAGGAACTAACAAAGACCACAAAAACTAACGTTTCAAACTGTTTTCTTGTGCAAAAATTTCAGTTTATGTACATTAAAAAAAAGTTTTAATAAATTGAAACTGTATATAAAGTAGTATCTCGATTTTTTTGTAACCTCGATGTGCAGGTCTCAATGTGCTAAAGACTAGTAACAAAGCAAATGCAGTTTTGACCAAATAACTTAAATAACTATATGACTGATATTAAAACGATTATCACATTCTAACGATTAATAAGATAACGAAAGAATAAAATGGAGAATAAACATACTCTTTCACATCGGCCGCATTGGTCTTCAAATGCTGAACTTTCAGCTTCTGCCAAAACTTTTGACTTTGCTGGCAAACAGATCTTGACCCAATCCTCTATGAAATCACTGCAAATTAAGCAGACATATCGTCATAACTAACAAGAAACATAATTTTCATCTGATTCATTTGCTTTTTTTTAGAGAATGTTAGCTAACTTAAAACACACATGTTATATAAAAGTTGATAAATATATAATTTATAGAAGAAAGAAAGAAAAGATTTATTACGTAGAGTTGTTTCCGTCAAGTGCAAATGACATAAGTCCCTTGATGCCACCACATGCACTGTGGCCTATTATCACAATGTTCTCCACCTACATTCATAAATTCCAATAACCTTCAGTTTATACGTATTTGTTTGTAGACACATGTATTGTTGTGATATATACACTACAACGGCCCAGCCCATCTATCTAACCCACGTTATTTTACGGCCCGTTAGATATCGCCATAGGTGGCCCTTTTACATCATATGTCTACATTTATTTTACAATATATTTTTCGCATGATACCAACAATTTTCAGAAAAGTCTCACAACAATATAAGATGGGGAGATACCTTAAGGTGCAAGACAGCGTATTCAATGGCGGCTCCAACTCCTGCATATTTGACCTGCAATTATTTTTAAAACAGAAAACTCATGCCTTATATGCCAAACACCCCTTCTTGAATAATTAGTGACGTTCATGTTGTATTTGTATAGAGTATGTATATTATGAGTTGCAAAAGTGCTGACTTGACAACCAACTAAAGTGTTCATTTTTCTTTTCTTAAAAGTCGTTGTAAAAAGTATTACCTGATCATAAGGAGGAACCATATTAGCAATGTTGCGAACCACGAAGGCATCACCAGGTTGGAAGTTTAGCACGTGTGATGGGCACACACGTGAGTCTGAACAAGCAAACACCATGTACTGCATGCACCATTTCATAGTATATATATATGAGTACTATTATCTAAATAATACATATAACCAACAATTTATTTGTTTTTCTTCTTAGTTTTTTCACCTTTGGGCTCTGCCCTTTGGCAAGCTCACCGTACAAAGCAGGATTCGTCCTGCATAAAGATTAAGAGACGGAACATGTGACATGGTTAAAAGTGTTACGATAACAAAAATATTGATAGTAAGAAGAACAAGAAGAGAGAGATTCATTACTCGTATTTCTCCTTCTTGAAGGTTACGAAGCCTTCTTTAATTCGTTCGACAGGATCGAATGATTTGCCATTCAATGAAGAGACTTTCTTAAGCTCCGCCGTGAGCTGCTCCACCTTGGCCGCAGCCACTGTCTTAAGGTCATCCTTCTCACTGCCCGTAACACGGAAAATGTTATGAAACTATAGGCAGTTAATTATACAATACCTAGTTTTCAGATCTTCCTTTTGATTAGAAAACAACTTAATAAAACCATCATTTTGCTGAGCTATTATAAGCCTCTCATATTACAAAGTCTTCTGGGTTCTATCGGTTTTCAACATCTTTAATATTAACTTACATGATAAGCTTCTTGAGAGCTTCGATAGCGTCTTCGTATGATTGGCTTCCCATGTCTTCTTAGTTCTCCCTGATATTGTTATTCATTCATCCAAACAACTTATATATATATAACAAATTCTCTTACCAGAAACAAAAGTAATTTTCTTTAATTTATCTTACCCAAAAAGTAATTAATAGCAAAGGAGAAAAGAAAGAAAAAGTAGATGCATGTTTTTTTTTTTTGTAACTGAAGTAGATGCATGCTTATGATACGATTTGTATAGTAATATATATATAAATAAAAGGAAACAATCATTTATATTTGGGTAAAGAATCAAAAGAAAATTGACTCATTAAAACATGTTAATGATTATGTCCTATTTGCAGAACTAAAATGTCCAAACAGCACCAGAACAAAATTTTAGAAATGCAAGTATATATAAAAACTTCTTACATCTGATTTCAGGTTATCAAACTAAAATATAACATATTTCTTATAATTTTGTTTTAATTTGTGATATTTATCACAACAAAACAAGGAGGACGGTGACAAGTGTTGTGCATGTATTATATGTATTATATATATATATATATTTCTTGACAACAACAAAAACCATCTATTTTATTTTATTACATATATTATATAACTTTAAAAGTAAAGTGAATATTCAAACTCAGAAAGAATTTGTAGTCAGATTAAGTTATTAAGTCATCTGGATTTAGTTCCAAAAATGTATATATTTGTAGATTATATTTGAATTTAGCCCACTTTCTATAATTTAAAAGTCAATAGATGTAATATCTAGAATATAAATTGTAAAAAGTAAAAGGAAATAAAAAAACTCACACAAAAAATATGGCGATGGACGGGATATTATTGTACAATATAACCTCGTTAAGTTAATACTCTATAAATAAATATACATTAAAAATCTCTATAAATTAATATAATTTTGTAGTCATACATTGAGTTTTTAGTTCAATTAGTATATCGATAAATTAATAATCTCTATAAATTAATAAAAAATATAGTTTTGATGTAATCCCAACATTATTAATTTATAGAGGTTTCATTGTATTAACTATTAATTATTAAATATTTTTTGGCAAAAAAAGAGTATCAAGGATTTAAAGATAACTAAAACACAACAGTTCTTTTATAGACACACCCATTCAAAAACAAAATAAACCAATGTATCTTAGCAAGCTTTGGAAATATGGTAGTTTATACCAGTAACGTTATTACAAATGAAGTAGAATACGGTCTACATAATTGATCATATAATTAGCAAATGAAAATAACAAGTGTTCAAATTTGAAGGGTTGAGTGCTTTTGTGGAATGGTGACTTCTCCATTTTAATGGTAGATTTGCTTTAAGATTATGAGTTTTTTTTTTCCATTACGTCACGTTAAAGAGAAAACAATGCACGGATTGTTTATACTTATTGAGAAAAAAAGAAAAGCAAAGAAAAGAAACACGAGTATGTTCCAACAATTTTGGAAGTTTGGCGAAGGTACTTTACACGTAGATTCACACTAGCTAACCTCTGTCTTACGTGATTGGCCAACAAATGAACAAGCATGTTTTGCTCAATAAAAAAAAACAAGCATGTATGTAAACAGAAACCGAATGAATGTATAATATGTATATAATATACCCAATTGGTGGTGATTGCCGATGTAGGTGCCAAAGCAGAACCAGAAGAGGAAGATGAGTAATAGATGATGACGGAGGGAGGAAGAGAGTAAGGGTATTTATAATACAAAGAGCACAAAGTTACCGTAAAGATTATATGAAGTGTAAATAGTTACATAATGTGTGGATGTAATTTGAGTCTTTTGATAGATCAAATTAAAAGAAGATGGGCTTTTGGGGTCTCATGGATAATGAAAGCGAAACATGAGGTGTCTTTCTTTTCTTGTGGTAGATAAGGAGTACTACTTCTCTCATAATTTTTTTTAAAAAATAATCCTTTCCAGTTCTGATAGTGATTGTCCATTTTTTTTTTTGTCATGACGATTATGGTAGAATGTTAAAGCCTTTATTCAGTTATAGTAAGTCTGATGTCACATGTTATATATATACAAATAATTTCACTGTTAGTACAAGAAAGTGCCTCTAGATTAGTATGCCTCTTTCAATCTTATTAACCATGGTCCATAATATTCCACAATACATTACACAAATGCTGTTAATTCAACAAGTTAAAAGAAGGCTATTTTTGCCTTAGCATATCTGCGTTGGAGTTATCTCACAAATGTTATAGCCGTTAAAGGTATTAACTCGGTTTCAACTCTAGGGGATGAAGAAATGATGATAAAAAAAAAACAAGTGGTGGAAATGAAGGAAGAACTAGGCTGTGGGCTATATAGAAGATAAGATCTTATCTCCAAAACAAGAGGCTCCAGTTATATATTTCATTTCTTGATAACCTTATCTAAGTAAACGTACCACCGCTTCGTGTCTATATCTATCTTACCTGTGTGTGGCTTTTGAAGCAGTTGAGAGAGTCCTCTGTGAGTCTGATAAGAAATTAAGAGAAACTGAAACCTAAAATTAAGCACGCAGCATGGCACATGTAGAGCTTGTTTACAGAAGGTGCATGAACTAAATATGAGAAAACAAAACATCTTTTTACAAATTGTTTCCATGCACTATCAAGCATAAGTAAAGGGGATATTGTAATGTCGTACACTCTCTACATCTAACTAATATTAATATTATACAAAAAAAAGAAAATATTATACATGCAATCTTTCCTCTGGAATTTTCTCACCGCCAGGTTGATAAATAGATTAACAAAGACATCGTACACTTGACGAGCTTCTCTTTCTCTAGGGATGTGAGAAAGGAGAATAAATGGAGAATGTGTGCGAAAGGGCTTGTGTTACTATTTATATGTATATATTGTTAGAGAGATGAGGAAAATATGTCGACATTTTCATGCAACATGTCAACATTATTTACTTGACATAGAAGGCAGGCCCAGGCGAAAGAGAGTCTTGTCTTTATTTACTTGCTTCGTTGCGGGGAAAACGAACATATAGAACGAACTTTACAAAATGTTAAGACAAGGGTGTCTTTCTACGTTTGGAAATTGAGACAAGAGTAAAGTGGCATAACATAACTTTTTGGCTAACATGAAACTTTTGGTTTGCTGTCACCTCGATGTATCCTGAGACATTGAACTACTGGTCCAAATAAAATAAAAAAGGGGAAGTAATCCAGGCTACACTAATCATTATGTTTTATCATAAATTATAAGCCACTGTATCTAAAGAGTACTCGTCAAAACATCAGTCTAAGAATGAAAATTCATGAACATAACATAACTAGCTATTATTCAACTTACATCACAGCACAGGAACATAAACGATTAAATACACCGTATGCAGATATTTCTAGGGTGGGATATCAAAATTTTTTACTAAACAATTGTGTACAGTAGTAGGTTTCCGCATTAGAATGCACAAAAGGGTTAATTTTTGTGTATCTTGATTAACAAAAATCACTAGCTAGCAAAGCATTCAGTGCCTGTTAAACGATGTATACTAGAGTCAGCCAGTAGTTATGAATCATGATATATCAGCAACCTATGAATCATGATATATAGGCAAGCCCAATCTAAACATGAAGAACCAGACCTTAACAAAACCGGTATTCACAGCTGTAAACACTTTACTAGGCCTGGAATAATATCGAAACCCGAACCTGATCCGAAGAAACTGGATTGGAATGGTTTTGTATTACAGAGAAAACCCAATCGGGTTGAAATTTCTGATACATTGGACTATGGGTTCGGTTCGGTTTAAACCGATGACCGAAGTATAACGCGAAATAACCCGAACTTATATAATATACACTATGTATGTATAGACATGCGTGTTACGATTAGGTAAGTTCCAATTTTATAAACACTACTCGTGTTACGAGTTCCAAAACTTTGTGTTTGGGAGTGGAAGGCAAACGGCTAAAGAGGCATCGATTCATCTTCTTCGTATTTCGAAATCCCTACTGTAATCGCCTATTTAATCAAAGAGTTGCAGAGAGTCATGTTTCATACCCATAATCTCGACCTCACACTCTCTCCGCCATCTGCGAATTCGAGACATCAATCCCAGGTTAGCGACAAGCTTCTGATATTTTTTATTCTTCTTCTGTTATGAGTCATGAGTCCAAAGTTTCTACTGATTAGGAAGAATTTATATAGATGAATTATGAATGAGATTGAATTGAGCCTAGATTGAATCATTCAGAGAGGAGTATCATGTTTCAATTTGAATGTTTGGGGTTTGAATTATGATGAACTATACATGATATTGAATGTTTGAATGTTTGTTTGTCTTATGTAATGATTGTAATACTTAGTTATGAGTATGAATGTTTGTTAGTATTTTGCGATTGAATATAACTTGTTACTCTTCATGTTTTTTAGTATTTTTGCGATTAATATGTTCCTTTATATGATATGTTTCTTACTTGTTTCTGTCTTTACATCAGAATTAACTGGTTCAGTTTGCCAGCCATAAATGTAAGGTAAAACCTCTTGTCTTTGCTTTATTTTCTTGTCTTATCAGTTAATATGTTCTTGGTCTATAGCTCGTGATTACATTTATTTTCAAAATCATTTTGTTTGGCAGGAGTAGAAGATGGTCATGCCCTCACAAAAAGCTTTGAGGATGTGTTTGAGGATGTTCTTTTATGGTGTGTTTCAGTCTTATTATGAAACTCTTTGTCTTATTTTTCTGGTGTGTTTGAGGATGTTCTTTACGATGGATGTTGTTTTTTTCTTTCTTTTGGGATTGAACTAAGGAGTGTTGTTTTCAGATTTATTAAACTATGGAGTGTTGTTTTCTATTTTATTGACATTTTCATTTGAGTTTAATGATCATGTTTCATATCTTTTGTTTTATAAATTTGTATTTTATTTCAGTATAACCTGAACCGAAAAAATCCGAAATCGATTGATATTTGATTACTTTATGGGTTTTACAATGCAATAAAATATTAAACTATACCCGAAATGATATTACCCGAACTGACCCGTTTTAAATAAATTTTAGAATGGGACCTTTAAACCTAAACCCGAAAAACCCGACCCGAACGCCCAGACCTACTTATTACCACTAGAGTTAGAAGCTCCGGTTAAGTTCGAATCTCGGCTACTAGAGAATTAACATTCAGCATCGCCATGACAGAGGACCGACACATGACAACATATGAGTAGTCTTAATCACTTCTGTGAAGTTATGATACCTCTGTATAATTAAAAAAAGAAAAAAAAAACTTAACCAAACCGAGTTAAGCGAACACTGAATCTAACTCCCTGTTAAGTAGCCACAATCATGCTTAGTTATCACAGGCTCACAGCTATATAATATTAGCCTATGTCAGCATCACCTACCAGCTTGTTTACATGACATCATCACAAGAAACCTCTATTCCTCGCGATATCTTTACACGTGGCAAACATAAAGTATATCGGGAATTAATTAACACAAAAAAGTTTTACATGGCCAAAAACAAAAATATACATTCAAAGAAGGACCTATATGTAAATTTAATTTTATCGACTGAATCTGCTCCTTCCGGCGAAAACGCCGATCAGATCTTGCCTGTAAGGTAAATAAGTCTTTCTTCTCATATTCACTTCCCCGATGCTTGTAGACTTATACGACGCCGTCTTATGTATCCCTTTCACTGCCGGCGAAACCGAAGACACACTTCCCCCGCCGTCGCTGTGACTTCTCCTCAGAAGATCCTTGAAACGGCACCGTTTCGGTTCGCTCGTGGTCGAAACGGCTCCGTCGCTGCGGCTTCTCCTCAGAAAATCCTTGATCCGGCGGCAACGTCTCGAAGGCTTACTCTCGGAGCTATCTCCTCTCGCCGGAGATCGGATCGGGGACCAGAAACAGTAGTACCTGCTCGGGGTGAGATCGTCGGACTCCGACGATGAATGCGACTGAGACTGATCAACAGTCACTCCACCGTGGAAAAGATTCTTCGATGCGACTCGATCGGAATCGTCTTCTCTCTCCGTTGGGAAGTGGAAGAAGCTCTCCTCACGTAACGGCGACGTTTCGAACTCGAATTCAGAGTCGCCGTCATCTTTAACTGAGTAGTTACTCTGGGACTCACGGACAACTCTAACGGCCGTTTCCACGATGTTATTGTCACGGGAGACGTAGAAACTGAAGCTAGGGGTAAACGACACCGTTGAAGAAAGATCCTGCATTGTTATCTGTATTAAATTCTGTTTTCTTGACTCTGTTCATGCACTTGGACTTGCTTTTGGTATATATATATGTGTGAGAATGTGCCTGCGTTATGTATGAATGTATTTGTTTACTTGAGCATCAAGAAGAGGCGGCTTTGACAAGGAAACGTGATCTATTTCTTTGTCTTTGTTTAAGGTTAATTTATCGTTTTATTAGTATTATCATCGAATTATTTTATAAATGTTGCGTCAAGGCTGACGACTATTGGAAATAAGTGTTGTGCGGTTGTTTATCTTGTTTGGTCATTCAGATGCTAATTCTTTTTGTCTAAACTCTAAATATAAAATTCCATATGTTTTTGTTACGTAATTCAGGTTTTATAAGGATTAAAACCTCAAATCATGCTACTGCTACATTTTTTTAAAGCAGTGCTTGAGTAAAAGCAATTATGATAATGATTTCATATGCTGATTATATCAAATTTTTTTTTGCGTCGAATGTATTCCAATTCACAACTACTTTATACCATATTGTATATATTTTGTACTTATGTTATGCATTCTTTGTGTTGACCAAGTTGGGAACAAAAAACACCAGCATTGATTAGTCCACTTGTTTATATTCATCTATTCATACAACATCATTATTGAACGTTACATTGGCATGTTCTCAGTCTAAGCACAGACAAATCTTTTTTTTCTTTGTATTGAGATCTTTGGTAATATATTTCTCCGTTTTATAATAAAGAAATTCTTTCATAACTTATGTTTCTAACAAATATATGTCTAATACATCTTAAGCATTTTATACCCATGGAAATATTAATATACCATTCCTTACAAATAAAAAATTATTGTTTCTACGCATATCAAAAGTGCATTCTACCACTATAAATACATTTTTGAAATTATCGATTTCTAAATTTTTATTTAATAGTAATTTAATAAACACAATTAACTTTTTGAACTTAAAATTTCTTAATAGTAAACATCAAATATCTATCTTTGTTATTTTTTTTAGAAAGGGTTTACTAGTTATTCATTTTGTCTAAAACGTCTATCTTAACAGAATATAGAATGCTAGATGTTTTGCCAACACATGTAGACATAATTTTCTTATAAAAAAAATAAAAATCAGCATAATAAGTTATTATTTATGTTTAATAAAAATATAAATAAACATAAAATTAATTGTAATCGACAATACTGACATATTAGAAACATTTTAGAAAATATATTTATACAAATGTTTTGTTATATTCATATTTAATTATATTTTAGATCTTAATTTTAAAATTTTATAATAGAAAAATATATCGTAAGATAACAATATAATACATAATAAGTATCTTATTTTCTAAAAATATAGTCTTATTAATATAAATTTGATATTATTATAAGTTATATATAAAATTATTAAAAGCATGAAAAAAAACAAAATTACTTAAAACTATGAAGAAATTGACAAATCAACAAATTTACTTCTCGGATAATAGTATATACTTGTACATGTGAGCATAATTATTTATATGTTTTTGTTTTATCAATTAAAAACCAATATAATAAGTTATTATTTATGTTTTCAAAAAGTTTAAATCAAACATCAAATTAACTAAAAATGACAACACTTACTTATCAAAACTATTTTAGTAAATATATTTAGAAATATGTTTTTACTTGATTTATATTTAATTATAATTTTCTTTATTTTAATTTTAAAATATTGTAATAAAAATATATTTTAGAAATAACAATTTAATAAATTAGAGTACTGTTATTTTTTAAATAATATGATTTATTAATTTGTTTTATGATAAAATAATTTTTTATAATTATTAAAATATGAAAAATAAATAAAATTATCTAAAATCATGTAGAAATTGATAAATCATCAAATTTACTTAGGTTTTTTGTTCGCATGTGAGGGTATGATAAATTTACAAATATTTTAAAATAAATAAAAAATAAGTTGAAATACCATTAAAGTAAATTTCTGTTTATACAATCAAAATATTTAATAAAAATTAAATAATAAACTCGTTACATAAACAAATTTTTATCATAACATAATTTTTTTTATCATGTAACATAAACTTTTCTTTTGAAATATTTAGTTATAAATTTAGTATTAATTTTTTACATATGAAAAAGTTTGTTAATATAATAAAACTATCTTTTACTGCGTAAATAAATTTAAAACATTAATATATGCATTAATATTGTATACAATAAATATAGGAATTTATCTTTCATAAATTTTTTAAAAAATCTAATGTAAAATATTTTTTGAATAGCACAACATAAACTACTTTATACAACGAGATTATCAAATCAATAAAATTTGTTTTTAATTTGTGGTTAATTATATATTAACAAATATAATTGTTCATTGACACTAATAAAGATTTCATGACTTAATATAAATTATTTTTAGATATGATAATTATCAAATCAGTGAGATTAATTTTTAATTAATGGTCAACTATATATTAATTTGCTTTTAGTTTATGGTTAATTAATATAAAATATTCTTAGATAGAGATAATCATCCAATCAATAAAATTTGTTTTTATTTAATGTTAACTATATATCAATTTGTTTTAAATTTATAGTTAATTATATATTAATAAAGATAATTATTCATTAAGAATAATAATTAATTATTAGTTAAAATCATAAAAAATTAAAAATATGCAAAATTATCTAAAATTATGGAGAACATGACTACTAAACAAATTTATTTTTTAAATAATAGTATAGATAAATATATATTTACTCTAAATATAGATTAGATACAGTAGATTAGAATCCAATTACTTAGGATTCATTTAAATACGTTAAGTATACATTAAAATAAAATGTATATTATTATAAAAGTATATAATTATCTGAACACTATTCCAGATATTGTTGTCCATGCTATATCTTCCGAAGCACATGCGTAGAAAGACAATAAGAAAGAAATTGTAATCAACTTTTTTTTCCAACTGTAATAAAGTTGATTTTCTCAACATCATCTGTGACTTGTAAATAAACCTCTCTAATCCAACTCTAAAAAAAAAAAAAAGATAAATAAACCTCTCTAATCTGACACAAGTAAAACTATTTTGCTCCGGTTAAATGACATACAACTTTCGAATATAATTCAGTTTACATTTTTTCACCAATTTTTTTTTTCATTTATAATCTCTATATTATTATTTGAGAAGTCAGTTTCCTATGTGTCACTCTCACGTTCATTCTCACGATGGTTGATTACATTGATACCCTTAATGAGTTAAAAATAGTATTATTAATTCTTTTATTTTTAGTTTTTCCTTTTCAAAAATTTCCAAAAAGATATGTAATAAAAAAGCATTTTTTTTATAAAGTCATAAAAAACAAATTTAAAACGAAAATATATGTATATATAATATAATTTCATAAAAAAAGAAAGTTGACAAAATAGTAATAATACATTTAAAATATTTTTAAATAACATAAAAATATGTATATATAGTATAATTTCATAAAAAAGAAAAGTTCACAAAATAGTAATAATACATTTAAAAATATTTTTAAATAACATAAAATATACTTTTATAGTAATAATATAGTTTATAATTAGTATTATTGAATTTTTATTTATTTTTCATATATTTAGTTGACTATAATGTCTTTCAATTACAGAAAATAATCTAGAACTTATATTTTACTTATATAATATTATTTTCAAATACAATCACAATTTTGTGTAGTGCTTATTTTTAAGAGATTAAAAACTAAAAATAAATTTAACAATAAACATAGTTTGGTCAAAATAATTGTTCTAATGAGCTAGATATATGATATTTTATCATTATTAAAATTATTTATTTTATTAATATTAATTGTTNATATAATATTATTTTCAAATACAATCACAATTTTGTGTAGTGCTTATTTTTAAGAGATTAAAAACTAAAAATAAATTTAACAATAAACATAGTTTGGTCAAAATAATTGTTCTAATGAGCTAGATATATGATATTTTATCATTATTAAAATTATTTATTTTATTAATATTAATTGTTTTAAATTTTATGTTTTATGTTTGTTAAACTAAATATAACCATAATCAAAATATCAAAGCAAATCTGAATTCTCAATTTAAGATTATTTAAAATAAATTTCAGTTTACATTCAATAAATCTAAAGTATAAAGTTATTTAGAATTTATAAATGCATGTAACCTTTTATTGATCATATGATAACTCAAAACATGTTAACAAAAAAAAAAAATACTAACCAACTCTTACAATTTTAGTTCTTTTGTAAAATTTATATATATACATGAGACTTTAGAATATTTTCGTTATATTAATTTACGTATTTTGGAATCAGACACTTTAGTTAATTTTTAATTCATTCTAAGCACAATATATCTTAAGTTATACATAATTTTCCTAAAATATATTTACATATCTAAGACAACACCCACCATATGCGAATAATTAACTAATTAAAAATTAATATTTTTTTAAAAAATATTACAGTTGAATTCAGAGATGCAATCCAATTTATCCAAATGATAACTAAATCAACCGTAAAACAACAAAATTGACTAGATATAACATATATAAAATTACAGTATAAATAAATTAATATAATACTATTAATATAAATGATGCATACAAATTATAAATTAATTTAAAATTAAAAGTAAATAATAATCAATTATTATTATATATTTAATTTAAAAATAATTATACCCGTGCATGAGCACGGGAAAATCACCTAGTGAAATAATTATTGTGAAAGCAATTTACCTTTTTCTTAAATTCAATACTGCTTAAAATTAAAAGAATAATTAAAATTTAACAAATCGTATCGGGGTGGATTACTTGCCGGTTCCAATAGAGTTCCAGTTCAACTAATTTTGTGATTCGATCAAAACCCGGTACATAACTTTTAACCAGTTGATCGGTTTGTTATATTTCACACGGTTAAACCGTTTCTCTTAGCTACTCTGAGGCCAATTCCCCTTCTTTCTTTCTGCTAGCAAAAAAAAAAAAAAAAAACAGACGACACAAAAGCAACACAGAGGAGAAACGAGGAGGGAGAAATCTCGAACGAGGAAAAACCCGATTCTAACCTTATCTCGTGCTAACGAATTCAAATCATTTCTCCTCATCACCAGATCGATCGCAAAATCACCAATCTCCGCCGCCGCCTCCGCCACAATTGACGGCGGTGTCTACGTGTCTTTCATCAGCAGGAGAAGTCAGCTTAATAAAGCCTCTCTTCCGATTTGACTTGTGGTCAGCGTAGTTTCTCCTCTCAGATTCGCTTTTTCTTTTTTCGAATTCGTTTCGGTAACTTACTCATCGGAAGATTTTTCAGATTCATCTCTACTTAAAAAGCTTATTATTCATTTTCTCTAATCCGATTGAGATGATACATAGTGGTGAACCACGATCGTAACGGCTCCTCTCGGTTGCTCAAAGTGTTTATACATTCTCATCGTGATAACTTTTCCGATGAGCATTACGCTGGACATAGTCGTTAGTTAGTTAGTTACATTTAGATTTGTTCTTCATATTTACTGAAACTGCTCTATTTTGCGCAGATATATAATATATATTTTGGCATCGCGTGGAAGAAATGTAAAATGCAGGCGAACGGGAAGAAGCTACACACAGATTGATGATGACTATGAAAATTGCTTTAAGAAGGTGAAAAAGAATATATATATATAACTATGGGATCAGAGAAAAAGTTTCCTCTCAATGCAAAAGACTACAAGTTGCACGAAGAAATTGGAGATGGTGTTAGTGCCACTGTGTACAGAGCCTTGTGCATACCACTCAACGAAGTAGTTGCTATCAAGGTTCTTGATCTTGAAAAATGCAACAACGACCTGGTAGGGTTTTTCTTTTTCTACTAGTTCCTTCTTAGATGCAGTTGTGAATATAAATTTGGATTTTCTTTCTAGGATGGGATACGGAGAGAGGTGCAAACAATGAGTCTGATCAACCATCCAAATTTGTTACAAGCTCATTGCTCATTTACCGCTAGGCACCAGCTTTGGGTTGTGATGCCTTACATGGCTGCAGGATCTTGTCTTCATATAATAAAGTCTTCTTATCAAGATGGATTTGAGGAACCTGTTATCGCGACTTTACTCCGTGAGACTCTGAGAGCTCTTGTGTATCTTCATGCTCATGGACATATCCATAGGGATGTCAAGGTATATGGTTGCTTTTTTTCCCTTTTAGTGTAATTAACTCTTTAAAGTAATCTTCACATTGGTGGTATGTTACTTAGATGAATGTTGTTTTGATTTATTGTTGATTGATAAGGATGCGTTAATGTTTTTATTAATGCATATGGTTTCCTTTGCAGGCTGGAAACATATTATTGGACTCCAGTGGGGCCGTTAAGTTAGCAGACTTTGGAGTATCAGCTTGTATGTATGATACAGGAGATAGACAACGTTCCAGAAATACATTCGTTGGGACTCCATGCTGGTACTTTTTTCAACTTTAGAAATGCCATATTTTGTAGGTATATGTGGAAAAATCTTGGACAGAATTTCTGATTTATGCTTGTTTCTGCATAGGATGGCTCCTGAAGTCATGCAGCAGCTACATGGATATGATTTCAAGTAAGTTGATAGTCTGTAAATTCTAAACTCTGTATTTCTGCTAAAACACTGTTTCCCGCCCATATTACTTAGATGTATTGTCTGATACTTTTGTTCCCTGTCACAGAGCAGATGTTTGGTCATTTGGAATAACGGCACTTGAACTAGCACATGGCCATGCCCCATTTTCCAAGTATCCGCCAATGAAAGTAAAGCTATAATGATGCCATATCAATTGTATTGATCTTCACTGCTCTCTGGTACTCAGTTTGTGTATTTTCTATTTTCTGGTAATCATTACTGGCAGGTTTTGCTGATGACCTTACAAAATGCACCTCCTGGACTTGACTACGAGAGAGACAAAAGATTTTCAAAAGTGTGTGAGTGGTGATAATTCTTTTGTATTGTTCCAGACTCTTGTGTTTTCTTTTTACCATAACGGTTGCTTGGCCTTAATAGGCCTTCAAAGAAATGGTGGGTATATGCCTAGTCAAGGACCCAAAGAAGCGTCCAACTTCAGAAAAGCTTTTAAAGCACCCTTTCTTCAAACAAGCACGTCCACCTGATTACATGGCTAAAACAATTCTAAATGGTCTCCCTCCATTAGGTGAACGCTATAGAACGATAAAGGTCTGTGCCTCATCCCTTAAACTTATTCTGACTCTTGCTGGGAGAAAATTGTTGGAAAAGCTTGATTCATATGTGAATTCTTTCTTTCAGTCAAAGGAAGCTGATCTTCTAATGCAAAACAAGTCTGAATACGAAGTGCAGTTATCACAGGCAAGGATTAAGAAACAAAAATTCCATCTATCTGTTGACAATTTTCTGCAAATTTTCTCTAAGCTGCTAAATCTTAGCATGCGAAACGCAAATTTCTTCTCGTAGTCGAATTTGATTGTGTGTTTGAAATGTTTTTACATCTGTAATCATACTTTCTGTTTCTCTGCAGCAAGAATACATTAGGGGAATAAGCGCCTGGAATTTCAATCTCGAGGATCTAAAGAATCAGGCTGCCCTTGTAAGTTAGCAACTTTCTTGCTTAGTTTAGTATACAACGCGAGGGACTAATTTTTCTTGCCTTTAGATTTCAGATGATGATAGTTCACTTGCGGAAGAGCCTGATTTCAACCGAAAGCAATGTGAAAGACAAGATGAATCTGCTCTTTCCCCTGAAAGGGCTAGCAGCTCAGAAACAGCTCCCAGTCAGGATGTATTATTCAAAACGATTCTCTATATTCTTATCAGCCTGCTATTGGGAATCGAATCTAGGTTTCTTGAAGTTTGATCTTCTGAACGATGTTAACTCACCATGTTTTTCTTTCTTTTCTTCTTTTCAGGAAGAATTGAATGACATTCATGATTTAGAGAGTTCTTTCGCCTCTTTTCCAAGCAAACCTCTTCAAGCACTCAAGTACATATTCTCTAAATTTATAATAGCTCCTATAGAAATGGATTTTATCCCAGTCCAATTCTAAAAGCACTAGCACACATGATGTGTTTTCATTGAGCAGTATAGCAATTTGACAAACCTGCTCTATAAGTATCCCTTCTGTTTAGAATTGCAAAGCTACAACGTTCCTGTATTCTGACGAAAGAGTGAACTTCATTATATATGTGCTATGATGCAGAGGCTGCTTTGATATCGGCGAGGAAGAGGACAATGCAACTAATCCTGATTGGAAAGATGCAAACCTAATGAGTTCTGGACAACAGCTTTTAAAAAAGGCTTCCATTGGATCTCTGGCGCACACCACGAAAGAAGAGGATATTGCGGCACAAAACTCTTCTTTACCACGCCATGTCATTTCTGAACAAAAGAAATATTCGAGCGGTTCAATTACACCAGAGACCACTTTCTCTCCAAAAAGAACCTCATCCGATGCTGAGAGGTTAGCATTCTCTAACCTTACTTTAGTGTTTTAAACCTATCTTGACATGCCCCATTGACTTTAAACCTCAATGATGAGTTAATTTTAAAGGCCTCTTAACTTACTTCTGCAGGGATTTTCAACAACGTAGATATCAGACAGAGCGTAGCTACAGCGGATCGTTGTCTCGCACCAAGAGAGATACTGGTAACTAAGTAACTAACCTCCCATCTGCTCATTAGTGTACATGTAATTCTTGTAGAGTATTCAATTTGAATACAAGTTGTGCAGTGGACGAGACTTCAGAATCCCCGTATGTGGAGCACAAGGGACGGTTTAAGGTCACATCAGCAGATTTGAGTCCCAAGGTACCGACTTCGTATGTTTTTTGTTATGTATGTTGAGGCTAGTATGGTCTTTAAAGAGAGTGGTAGAAACATGAAAGAGCAATGAAACTGAAGCTGTGTTTCGGTTTTGGGTACAATTAGGGATCTACAAACTCTACATTCACACCGTTTGGTGGTGGTTCAAGTAGCCCGAGCTCCTTCAACGTGACGACCGCCTCAATCCTCTCATCACTTCACTTAATTTTGCGGCAAAACGCCATGCAACGGGTAAATTCTAAAACCATAAGGAAAAATTACCTTTTACAGTCGTTGGTTAAATGCTCTCTGTCTTGGCAGGAAGAGATTTTGAGTCTAATCAAATACGTGGAGCAAACCTCTGGTACTATAATCCTCTTCATCTACAGATTGTTTTTCTCTGGGATCTTAAACTTCCTTTTTGCTGAAGAATTAAACATTTTCTTTTCCCATTTCATAGTCAAGCAACGTGGATCACCTGAGACAAGCCTTGATGAGCCATTGCAGGTAAAAGAAGAAGAGAAATAAAAAAAATGTTTTCAAATTTACCTTACCTTACCTTACCTTCAAATCAAATAATATTCATTAACCCGAATCATATGTATTATGTAGACGCCTTCTGCAAATACGCGGGAGAAAGAACTTGAGACCCAACTCATGCTACTGCAACAAAGGTACATATATATATACCATCTCTTCTCTTTTGCTTTCACCAAAAGACCTTAGTTGCTACTAACCATGAAGTTCATTATAAAATGTTTCAAGGCAATTCTGTGTCCCAACTATCTTAACATAAAGCATTGAATTACTTGTTTTCTTTTCATCGTTGATGTCACAGCGTTTCGAGCCTAACAGAAGAAGTAAAGAAATACAAGCAGAAAAATGCGCAGGTATGTCTTCTTACATTTTCTAGCAAGACTCCCACATTAACTTCATTCACTCTTGAGATAAAATCTTATACATTCTTACACAGTGGATAAAAATGATACAATACTATGAACCTTCACTTTCTTATTATCTGCAGTCAGAGAATGAATTAGTTCAACGCATTAACACCAGAAATGATGGAGTTTCGTAACCCGTCGAGACAACAGACCACAAGCACAGGGAAGAAACTGGGGGATCTTGAGAAGCCTCAAGTTCCCTCTCAAGACCAAAGAAGAAAGAGAGATATTGTGTGCTTATATATATTATATATTTGTTGGGTGTAATTTATTTGACAGGTTCATATATAATGTGACACTACAACAATATCTGTCTTCTTATTAGCCACTTATGCGTGGTTTATGATGTTGCTATATATTACAGCGGTTGCAATAATAGTATCCTCTCATTGTTTGTTTAGTTTCGGTATGAAAAAAAAAAGAGGAATTACTTGAAATGACTCAAATTTATCTTGAAATTACTAGAATGACTCATATAAAAAAATAATTACTAGACTCTAATAAGATACACACAAAGTTACCAAAAAACCCCTAATTTAATTTGCCATCAACATAAAGGAAAAAAATAATTAAAATAGTTATAAGAAAAACTAAATAAGAAGGCTTTTGTCTTGATAAAAAAATAGAAGCTTTTGTCGGGGTCTTCTCTTGCGGCGAGATACAAAACCAAAATTGGAGAATCTCCGATCGAAAGTCGCTGTCATCCCTATCCCAATCCGACAACATCTCCTCCGTCACAGCCCCTTCTATTTCTTCATCTCCTCCATCACAGCCCTTCAATTTCAGAATCTCTGTACACATGAAAACCTTGGGAAGGTTTGTCTTCATCTATCTAATTCCAAGTTGTTTCTACATATTTTTAACATATATTACTTGATTGAATGTTTAATTTTAAAAACCCTAAATCTTAATTTCTTCCTCCTTCCACTTTAAAATCGATAGACTTGTTCTTTTGACAGTAAGTTTGGTTATGGAAGATTTTTTTATTATTGTTTTAATTATCATTACTTGATTATCTGTTTAATTTAGAAAACCCTAAATCCCAATTTCAATATTCCTTCGATTTCAAGACTGATTCTTTTCCTGTAAGTTTTCTTATGAAGATTGTTTGATGAAAGTTTGTACATTGGAAGTTTGTAAACTCATATAAACTCTATTGGAAGATTATCTACACCAGCTACGGAGAGGTACACAAATCTATGATCTGGTAACATCATCTTATAAATCAATACGGGAATCTATTTTGATCGTTTAGTCTATATGTGTAGGTTTTTAGCTCCTGGATGCATTTTTGTGCTGTGCGCATAATCGCCGAGAGCATTATGAGATATAGTTTACCTCCAGCGTCCTTGGTAAATTAAGACTTCAAGCTATCCTTTTCAATTAAATCCCTCACCCTTGTTAACTCCCTGACCAAACTACTTTCTCTTGCCAATGAGTTATTTTTCCAGGCATGTCTTATCTTCGGCTGTGAAGAGTGAAAGAAAGTACACTCCATACTTGAATGCACGTGTGATTCTACCAATAGGTATGTTAAAAGTCTTTGCTTTATCGCTCTGAGCATAGGTTACATGGAAGCTGAATGTTTGAGTCTAATTGTTTGAAATAATAGTGCAGTTTATACTGGAAAAGTGAGGAGGATGGAGGAGCTGCCATGGCTTGTTTAGCAGGTGGCTCAGAGACACATCCTTATGTCTCCTTCACAATCAACCTTGCTTGAAATTGATGAGAGATTGGTTTGATGCTTCTTCTCCATCTCAGTCTCCAGCTGTTATGTTTGTTTGTGTTCTATATATATTTTCATTTTTTTATTTTTTGTAATATATTTTGATTTTTCAAAATAAAATAAGGAAATATTAAGGTGGCACTCAAGTCACTGTAATTTTATTTTCACCGGAGTCTTTAGATTACGGTGAGTTTCTGATACTTGTGGAGGAGCAGAGGTTATACAACTTGTTACCTTCTTGCGTAATAATATTTTCTTATTTCACTATAACATTTATAAATCTAAGCTACTTCTCATCAGTCAGAACATTATAATATTCAATTATTCGTTTATACACAAAAAAAAACAAATCTAACTCTCTGACTTAATATTGTTTATATTTTTTGTTTGTAAAGTTAAGTTAGCTGTGAGTAATTTACTACCTTTTTCATTGTCAATTTCAAATAACCACTTCTTTCTTTCAAATTTTCACTTCCCACAGACGAGAGTGATGTGATCCATGATCCTGTAAGCAAAAAGGATTGACGCAATAGTTCAAACCACCATGAAAGGGACAACTTGATAAGGAAGAAAATAGGGATAAAAAGATGACGACAGTTGCGACAAATAAATTAGACCTAATTGTGGTCTTAAACCACTAGAAATAAACAAAAATCTAATTAAACCAAATTCTGACCAGACCAATTTCGTATTAATTGAATTTCGGATTAATTGAACTAAACCGGAATTCAATCCGAATTTAATTTAGATTGGTTTACTAAACCGAGAATTAACTAAACAAATCTGTCACAACGTAAACTAACAAGTCGACCGTGTCGTAATTCAACAAGTCTGTAGCATTTGTAAATCGGTGGTAGATTTACCTTAAGTCTACCATAATAAGAATCGAGTTTTCATACAAATCGGTCGTAATTCAACAAGTCTGCCATAAGAGAATAAGTCGATCGCAAAAATCTGTGGTTTCTTACAAATCTGTTGTGTCATCTGACAGACATATTTAAAAAATCGGTTTTCTTTACAAATCGAGTAAAATATAGACAAATCTATTGTGTCATCCGATAGACATATTTAAAAACTCTGTCGTGCGATAGATTTAAATAAATCTGCCGACGACCTAAAAAAAAAATTTCTTTTTTTTTTATAACTATAGCCAAGGGCAATTTTGACAAGAAAAACATTCTAATAATTCTGAAAAAAATATGAGTCATTCTAGTAATAACACCATTAATTTGAGTCATTCTAGTTTTTCTCCCAAAAAAAAATTGTGGAAGAAAAAACTGAAGAGTTCATATGACATAACTTTTTATATCGAAACAAGGTCTTTTATGAAGGTCTATCAAACTTTAAAAGAAAAAAATTCTTACTAATAATATCAGCCAAAAAGAAAACACAAAACATCTTCTCGTTTATCCTTTCATTTGGATCATAAAAATGTACTACCAAAGGCGATTCTCTATCACAGCCGCTACTATTTCCTTCAACGTCTCCTACATAAAAAAGATACACAGCAGAATCTCTTTTAAGTATCATTTGTTTTATGCAGACTTTTCCTTATTCAAGTGAACTGTTTCCAAGCAAAATGTAAAGTACCGGAGAATGATCTTTGAGACCAAGTGAGAGAACCAGAGGCTTCGAGGGAACGAAAGAACTGGAGAGAATCAAAATGTAGAGTATTGGTTTTCTGCAGACTTAAATTTTTAACCAGACAATAGAAAGAAAGAGAACAGTGGAGGAGCAAGAATCAAGAAGTGAAGGGGAGAGAGACCTTATGTGGTCAATGAGTCTTCGAGCAGTTGCTATCAGTGTTGGCTACAAGAGGCAAAATCTACTCTTAAGATTTCGCAAGTATGAACAACGTAACAATATGATTAAGATTTTATTACCTCATCACGCTTTCCGAATATCACCGAGACACTAAATGTCGGTTCAACAGTCATCCCTTCTTCCTTCCTGACAACCAAGGAAACATATCTCTATAAGAGTATAAATTAGATGTTCATAACCAAATATAATTTATTTAATTTTTAATGAAAGACCTAGCGTGCAATATAGTTCCCATGGCTCCAATCTGTGTTGCTATGACCTGAAAACAAACTTGTCTGTTTAGATTCAGAGAACTATGACTTTAACATCTCTAAGTGAAGTAAGCTTCTAAACAGAAACACAACTCACAAGTATATGATCTTCATAGCTGCAGATCACAATCTCTGTCTTGTTTCCCTTTCAAAACATTAAAACAATATTTTAAACAGTTTGCACAGATGGAAATAGAGACCAATTCATGAAAAATTCTTATTAGATTTAGATTTTTCAAATTACCTTACTTTCTAATTGAAACTTTCTATGGCGCACAGGAAAATTAGCGTCTTCCATTTTCAGGTTTTCCTCCTCTTTCTTCCTCGTGTGTATTCTTTTGAAGACTCGCAGCTCCAACGAAAAGAGAAGCGGAAACGCGTTCGTCTCCCGTTCATAAACATTAAAAGCCCAATAAAATAAGTCCACTAACATTTGATTAAAAGCCCATTAATAATTCCGTTACTTTTTTTGGTAGGTGGCGAAATATATTAATATTGACTTTAGGAAACACGAATTTGCGTAACGACTTTGATGGCACTACGAGTTTAGCTTCTCAGTTCTCACTTATGGACCAATGGACCCGACGATAACAAATAAACGAAATATAAGACTTGGTTGTAATCATATTTATCATGTGTGACAAAAAAAATAGACCCACACACTTACACAAATTTGGTTCTTTCTTTTTTTTTTTTTTTTTTTTTGTTCAAAAAGTTTGGTTCTTTCTTGCGTTGGCAATAATACTTGACGGAATAAAACTGGTGGCTCCTCGATCAAAACCACGCACTGGAGTTGTAATTAAAAACCCACCAACCAGAAAATTCCACGTAAGCACAGTTATGTACAGTCCCATTGACTAACCATCTTTGATTTCGGTATCAAAGGGAAGTACCGTTGAGATATAAGTAAAATCTAGTCCGTGACTACTCGTCATTCAACACGTGTTTGACCCTAAAAATATCGCGTTTTCCCTCTTAGCCGAGACATTCGAGCCGAGACATTCGAGCCGAGCTGTTTAACCCGATCTTGACTTTTGAAAAGAAAAAAAAACTCCAATCTTGATCATCATATCTTAATAAAAACACGTTTTTCTTTCGCTGTTAGAAGACAACATTCCATTCCATGTAATAAAAGACTGTTACGTAAATTTCCTTCAAGTCATATGATTTCTTTTTCTTTTTTTTTTGAAACTGGCTTTAAGTCATATGATTTCTTTTTAAGAAGTCATATGATATTTACCCAATAGAATTTTTAATAAACATTTTAAAAATTACAAATCACTATTAATTGATGTATTGATAATATAAAAAAAATGAATCATTTTGAAACATAAATTTTTTTTAAAATATACAACATTTTAAAATAGAGAGAATATCATTTATTCATATAAAAGGTTTAAATGATAACTGCGTATTCGATTTTTTTAGAGTTAGATTTCTTAATATTCCATCTGTTTTAAATAGATCTATATTTTAGAAGAAAATGATTTTCACAAAATACACTTTTACATTGTTAATGTATTTATTATTATTTTATTTTATTTTTGGAAAAGGCATGTATTTATTAATGTTAAATTGTAAATTTCTAAAAAAGATAGTTGTATTTTAAAATTCTATTGGTTAAAAATTATAAAAAATAGTTAATTACAAAAATAATGTATCGGTAACTTAAACTTAATAAATTTTTCTAATAAATGTTAAAACATAAAACATTTTGAAATAGAGGAATATACACTAATAACCTACAAGCTACAGTATAATGATAAATTAATCTTAACAGTAACTCGTGGTCAGAGCATATGAAAGTTGGCCCAAAAGCAGAACTGCAAAATTTTGACCGAGTAACTCCTCTGCATCTTCGTTTTTCTCGCATTCGTTAGTTGTTTTGACCCAAAGTAGGATTAGGAAGTTGACGATTACGAAACGAATACGATAATCAACCGATCTACAGTAATGCATGATTATTATATATGTTTATATTGTGAATGTATGATTAATTTAATTAATTTCCTTACAATATCATATATCCATGGGTGATGGTGGCATTTAGTTGACTTAATATGTCATCCGATAACGATTAACTTCTTTATTATAAATGAGGAAACTCATCTTTGAACAGCTTTAATCATTTCCTGAGCAGTAGATTTTGCTTTTCATTTTTGCCTTGCAGACCTTCGGAGCAACAGCTATAGATTAGCGCTTTTTTTTAAATAAAAGAAATAGTAACCCATATAATATAGTAATCATGACAATGTGTTGCACGTTAATTCACTTGCGTTAAAAATGAAGAATCATACGGTTTAAAACATGCGAACTTTGCAAATTTGATATTCTTGTCCATTCAAAAGTTATTAGTATTTTACGTTTTTTATCATCGAGATTTTAACAGTAACCCATAAAATAATAAGAGTTGGTGAAAATGTGCTGCAGCCATATTTGGCTTTAAAAAACAAGAGTCGCAAACAAAATCTTCCATAATCATGTGTATATAAATAAATAATAATATAAGAAAATTATTTCGCCATCACAAAAATTAAAACCCCTTATAATCAGAAACAATTGGTCAGAGGTTTATTTATTTACAAAATAAGAAGAAGAATAACTAGTAGGTTTTGGTATCAGAATATAATAACTATAGCAATTTATTCTCTCTCTCTTTTTTCAACTACCTATAGCAATTTATCCAAATTATAAAACATTTGATATGTTTATTGTAAGCTCGTTAACTTGCCTTAGTCCAAATAGCTGTCTTAGTATCATCTAGTTTACCTTAGTTGAATCTAATGATAGGTTTGGACAGAAACCAAGTACATGCAAAATAAGTTAAATAACCAGTCATGTAATACGGCATTC
>CAKOAT010083377.1:72085-106411 GCA_932364175.1 Eruca vesicaria subsp. sativa
AGTTAAAAAAAAAAAAAAAAAAAAAAAAAGAAACCGAAAATCTAGTACTATAATAGGCCAGGTGAGTTTTTTTATTTTCTTAAAGTATATATTATCTGACTAAAAAGGTATTTTATTAATGGTGAAAATATAAAGTTGATGAAGCCGAGCCGATAAGCTGGTTTCAAGACACTTGTCTTTCTTGGAAAGATCTCTTTGCACAACGTCTGCTCTGCTCACTCACTCTCTATATATATCGTCTTCCTCGTTTCTCAATCCTCTGTGTATCTCTCTATACCTTCTCTGAACTCATAACCAACGCAAACCAAAGGAACCAGAGGAAAGAAGATAAAGATTCTTAACTCGTTCCATTTGTTGTACTCTCGACCATGAGGATCGTACGCTCCACGGAGAAGTTCTCGGCGGAGCTGAAGAAGTTCATGTGCTCCGCTGTTCAGAGGAGGAGAGAAGACGATGGGTTCCGAGGCTCGAGAGGTGGTAAATCAAGAAATGAGATGGATCTTGATTCCGACGCCGGGAACAGATTGGTTTGTGTTACCGGCGGCGTTTCTTACCTTGGTCGTGCCATTGTCAAGCGTCTCCTTGTTCATGGATACTCCGTGAGAATCGTTGTTGATTGTCTAGGTAAATTTTTATACTTACTGTTCGAAAATGTTTTTTAGTACAAAAATTATTTAAGAAAAGTAAATCAAGTTTATTATATAAAGTTTTTTTTTTGCTAATATTTGGTGCATACATTAAGTTTATTATATAAAGTTTTGAGGTCTATGAAGTTTGATTCGTTCTCCTAACTTTGGTCGGAAAAAAAATATAAGCAGAGGACAAAGAGAAAGTGAACGAGATGGAAGCTGACGCTGAAACGGCGTCGTATGGCGACAGGATAACGTCAGTAGTGTCACGATTAACAGAGACCGAGAGTTTGATTAAAGCGTTCGATGGTTGTGATGGCGTTTTCCACACCGCAGCATTTGTCGATCCAGCTGGGATCTCTGGTTACTCGGTATGTTTCAGTTTCATCAACATCTAATAGACAATGCACTAAAGCACATATAATAAACGTATCTCCATCCTTGTTTATACGTACGTAAATACTTATTATACTCATGCAAATACGTATGATAATTCACAAACGAATAGGCTTGCCATGAAAAAAATGCTTATCAACGTAATTACTTGTGTGGTTTCTGTGTGATTCAAATAACTTTTTGTTTTTGTTATGTAAGCATAATTTTATGGCGTACGTGTTAGGTGTGTATATGAGAATGTGACAAAGTGGATACTTTTAATTGGTTTATCCTTTCCAATTTTCCATCGTTTTATTTCTAGAAGACACTCTTAAGTGGCTCTACTTTCTTGTTAGTAAAGTGGTTATGACTTGTGGTTGGTACTTAGCAAGTACCTTAGTCTTTCTGAATGTTTGTTAGATTATAGTACAACTTTTGTCTTCAATCATAAATTTCAATGGCCTAAATACTTTTGCTTAAAAAAACTTAGATTGTGTTTATCTTTTTGTTGAAAAACAGAATTCATTATCAACCGACTTTGAAAGAGTTGATCGCTCACTACCAACAAAATAAATAAAAAAGAGTTGGTTGATAACTCTTGTGATTGTGAAATCTAAACACTTTTCTTTAGAATAAATTGAAAATATGCCACTTTATTTGAGATTTTTGTGTGATTTCTCTTCTTTATGTCAAACATTTTGACAACATTCATCCTCAACCACCTGATACTAAAGAGAGTTATGAGTACTTAATTTTTGCAATATGAAATTTGTACACTTCTAGATGGATAGTAGGTTCCACTTGTTTTAAGAGTTAACTGTGACCTCCCCCTCATACATGCATATTCTCTACCTACTGATAACGACAGCTATCTAGAAGAAGAGGTTTCTGATTACATGTGAATATGTGTTTGGTTGCGGATACCTTATCTACGTCAACCATTAATTGAAACGTGTTACCAACCAAAACCGTTGATTCAGTAACTACAGCATACATGTCATCATATCACTTAGATGATCCGATGAATAACAAACAAAAGCAAAATACACCTGTAGTGCCTTTCTAAGTTTAATCTTAAAAAAAAAAAAAACTCTTTTTTAATTTGTTTTAGTTTCTGCTCTAACAAAATTATGTTTTGCAGAAATCAATGGCGGAATTAGAAGCAAAAGTGAGTGAAAATGTAATAGAAGCATGTACAAGAGCAGGGTCAGTGAGAAAATGCGTCTTCACATCATCTCTCTTAGCATGTGCTTTGCAAGATAATTCCCTGGACGATCTTGATCACTCTACTATCAATGAAGAAAGCTGGAGCGATGAACAACTCTGCGTCGATAATAAGGTAAAAGATAATCATATTTTTTGCATTTGTTTTTGTTATTATTTATGCATGATAATGTTTTTTCATGGATCCACCATAATTAATACTAATATTGTCTGATTCACAGCTTTGGTATGCACTTGGAAAATTGAAAGCCGAGAAAGCTGCGTGGAGAATCGCAGATTCAAAAGGATTAAAACTTGCCACTATATGTCCTGCTCTTATCACTGGTCCTGACTTCTTCCAACTTAACTCCACTTCAACCTTGGCTTATCTCAAAGGTATTTTAAAATGAACCTTAGTGATCATTTGAATAATTCTAACGTTTATCAACAATATGATTGGAATTGAATCATACATTTATATTATTCACAATCTAACATATAATAATCATGCATTAAATTAAGGAATATGAAGCCAAGATTTTGCAACCGTCCAAAATAGTGTTATATCATATATAACAAATAGTATTTGCATGTGTACGTAGCTCACGGGTGGTCCCTTTCATAGGGAGACAAAGACAGCTAATACGATTTGACTTTTTTTTTCTTTGTTATTGCAGGAGCAAAAGATATGTATCGCAACGGATTATTAGCGACAATGGATGTGAACCGGTTGGCTAAAGTTCACGTACGTTTATGGGAAGGTTTGGGTAATAAGACCGCCTTTGGTAGATACATTTGTTACGACACCATTCTCTCAAAAGATGGTGCTGAAAAGCTTGCTAAAGATATTGGTGTTCAGATCGAAAAGATTTGCGGTAATATCGACGATTCAGACGCAAACGAAGAAACTTCATCTCCTCCTCAAATATCAGACAAAAAGCTTTTAGATCTTATGTCAAGAACTCTAAGAAGTTGCTATCATGAATGTTAGCTAGAGAGGACAAAAACTAAAAGGAGCAGTTTGAGATAGTGATGTAATGTTCGCTCTTAATTATTCTTTTCTTCTTTTCTATGGTATCATGCTGTATTTATCCTCTATAATCATTATTATTATACGTATATGGCTTTTTGTGTGAAGGAAGTTGTTGTAAAGGGCGGTAGAGTTGGTATTTGTTGAAAATTTATATATTAATTTGCCAATTTTGGGTAGCTAACAGTAAGTCAATTACGAGCAGATAAAGCCACTTTTTTGTTGGTTATAGATAAAGTCAATTTCAAAAAAAACACGTATTTAAAGGGATCATTGGGATGTAAGTTTATAATTATAACACGTTCTTTTACAAAAAAAGACTAGTGTGAGCTTAGCCAGACTAGTGTGAGCATTGTTGTTCTTCTCGACAAAACAAAAGAGCATCTCAGTCTCAGTAACCGACGCGGCAATCTCCTAGTCGAATGCACGTGCAAAGTGTTTTGTAGCCAAAGCCACTCCAAAAGTCAGCAAAACCAGAGAGAAAAAGAGCGTGAACAACGCTGCTATTTTTATGTTAAAATGCACGGAAAATCATAAAGTTATTTGATTATTTAAGTTTGAGTTGCTTCAAAATTAGATATAGCACTTTCAAAAAAAACGACCAATGAAAATTTCTAACATAAACACTTGTAAAACGACCAATGCAATTTACTGACGAAATAATCAAACATACATCAGGATTTTACAAGATTATGCTGCTACTAACAGTTTTGTAAATATATATTACTCCCGTCAATTTGGATTTAGCTATGATAAACACTTCATCAGTTGTAAAACGACCAATACAATTTACCAAAATAATTAAACATACATCACGATTTTATTAGAATATAGGATTTGATTGGTGACATGAGTTACATTTGATTAAGTTTGAGTTAGGCTTTTAACTCAAAAATGTTACCAATCATGCATCAAATTCAATTTTCTGATTTTAAGTTTGCTTTAAAATGTATTGTAGTTGAGTTATAACTTGGAGTTAGTCCCTTTATAAAATTGATAACTCAAATCATAAACTTACATCAATCAAAATTCCATGTTTTACAAGTTGAGTTACAAATTTGTTTAATTTTTTCTAAAAGAAAAAATAATGAAAACGTGAGTGTGGTGGTATCACATCACTTTCCAAACCCAAAAATTTAAAATCTGGTTCTTTGATTGCAAAAAAATATTTTCCTTTTTCACTTGCAAAAACCAATAACTTTAACTTCTTTTGCTATTATTCTATTTTTAAAAAAAAAATTATTTTATGCCATTATAATTGTTATTCATTTTATTTACTTTTTACTTATATTAGAATAAATAGTGCCAGCTTAATGCTTTATTTTGTATAATAAATATTTTACTATTTGATTAAAATATTTGTAAATTAATATATATTGAAAATTAATTTTCAAATTTTATAATTATCTAAAATATATTTTTATTTTAAAAACATCTTAATGATTTATTTTTAATAAAAGTTTACTGTTTATATGTTTATAATATTTAATTTATTTATTTAGAATCTATACTGCAGTTTATACATCAAAAATGTTACCAGTCATAAATTTTAATAAAATTATAATTTTTATTTTTACTGCGAATTTACCATATAAACTTACCATTTTTACCACATAACTTTTACTGCAAACTACATCGAACTACAAATCATATTCTAATTCAATTGTAATACTACACGTCACCAGTCGGAGCCATACTGCTAATAAAAGAAACTCTGAAGTGTAAATGTTACTCCAATCAATTCTGCAATAACTTCACTCTTAAATGCATCACTGAAATGTAGAAACTTAAATTACTCGTAGTAGTATTATATTTTCATGGCAGTTTTACAAATTTACAATAGTACAGTTGTATTAGCAAGCAAGTATCACTGAACCCAAGAGATAATAATCGCTTGTTAAATACTCCCTCTGTTTCAATATAAGTGTCACTCTACAGCTATGCACACGGATTAAGAAAACAATTAATTTTACATATTTCCTATATAAAAACACAATTACCCATACACCTAACCATATTTTAACCAATAGAAAAACAATTACATAATAAAATTAATAAATTTTACATTGAAAACCGAAAACGACACTTATTTTGTAACACAAAAAATTCTCTACAATGACACTTAATATAAAACGGAGGGAGTACTTTTTTCGAAGGCAACACCAGCCCTGATGGCAAACAAGGGAAACACTTGCTTCCAGCCTCCATAATTAAGTTAAAAATTGACTTTCATTCACAATATATTCCATCTGCTCAGTTGATTAGTAGTTGTGATATTTGCACCTCTGTATGAGGTTTGATTTTCCTTGACAACATCTACTTTTTCGTTTTTTTATAATTAGCAGGCTAAAAATATTTTTTTGCTTCGAGTCCTACAAATTTCAAGGTCGTGTCTATTCAGAGATTGAGATTCGAACCTAAGAACACCTTTAACACAGAGATGCTTATTTTTTATTTTTTTTCAAAAAAAATAAATCAATCAGTTGCAGGCCACCAAATGTCAGCGAGACCCATATACAGAACTAACATCGATGCTTAAAGAAGCACAGAAAACGCTGGTGCTTCTCTTTTCCATTAATCCCACATATTAGTATTTTTTTTCTAAGCACTCAACGTAAGCGTTGTTGGCGTTGATAATGCCCTAACACTTTTATCTTTAGGACATAAGACCTTATCTATCCAAGTAAATATTTTCAATGTTTAGTTTTTTTCTTTAAGTTATTAACATTTATAAAATAGAGGGTAAAATAGATAAATTATATGATTTGATTATTTTATTTTAAATATTAAGAAAACCTCAAAAAGCATTGAAAGCTACACAAATTGGGGAGAGTTCCCATGATATGATTCTCTCTGTTTTCGGGACTCATCCAACACAAAGCTCCGATATGTCGTATAAATTCATATATAAGAGCATCTCCAAAAGACACTATATAATTTCAAATATGAAGTTTTTGTCTCTCCAAAAAGAAACTCTAAAACTTCAAATTTGAAGTTTTGAGTAGTGAAACTTCAAATATAGAGTGTCACTATTCAAAACTTCAAATTTGAAGTTTCATATTTTATTTACATTTTGATCCTTATAATTACACATCATATTTATAATAATCTTAAATATTTATTATTTATCCTTTTAATCCTTAAAATTATTATTTCACAAAGAGTTCAAAATTATTTTTATAAATTTAAATTTTCTATTTCAAAAAAGCATCAAGATAATCTTTACACTATTTTAAAACTAAATGTAGACAACAAAAATATTACGTGATATAATGTGGTATTTTGTTTGTATTTTAATATTTAATTATATATTTTTATTTATAGTTTTATATTTTAGTGTAACATTTTATCAAATGATATTTCTATAATATTTTTATACATGATAGTTATTTATAAAAGTTTATGAATTTGAATTAGTTATGACAAATATAAAGACCATTATATAAAATACAAATAGTTTTAAAGTTAGGTTTGAAGTTTTGCTTTTGGAGTATAACACCTTCAAACTTCAAATATAGAGTTTTGCAAACTCTATAATAGAGAGTCTTTTTGGAGATGCTCTAAACTTTTACTTATTACAGTAATTTACCACCTTTACAACTCAAACCTACGAAATATTTATATTTTAATAAACATAAGCAATTGAAAAGTACTATAACTATTTAAATGATTTAATAAAATAGTATATGTTTTAAATATTTTGCATTGGATTTTATTTTTAAGATTGCTAGTCTGTATAGTACTCCCTCTGTTTCATAATAAGTGTCATTTTAGGTCTTGGCACACAGATTAAGGAAATAATTAATTTTACATATTTCTCGTATAAAAACATAATTACCTATACATCTCAACCAATAGAAGAATGAATTACAGAATAAAATCAATAAATTTTGCATAAAAAACCGAAAACAACACTTATTTTGCAACGAAAAAAATTGTCTAAAGTGACACTTATTATGTAACGGAAGGAGTACTTAACACATGTAGTACTATTTTCAAGGGAAACCTGAGTTAAAAAAAAAAATAGAAATGAATAAAACAATAATCTCGAATAGACGAAAGTATGGCCCCCGTACATGATTTATTCAACAATGTAATGGTAGTTCAAATTCCAATCCTCGTGTTGTTTCGAGGGCCTCGATCGACGGCAAATATCAATTCACATATAACGTTATAGTAATTATTAAGATAAGCCGCTATGAAGTACAGTATGAGTTACATGACATTTGCTTGATTTTCGTAAGCGGAATAATTTTTAACATCTAATTATTCAAATATTTAAAGTATAGTATTTACGATCATAATCGCATACGTACGGAGTAACGAGAGACTTGGTTTACCCGCACGTGATACAACCCTATATAAAAAAAGTCTGGTCTAATTAAAGCACTTGAAGTATCAAAGGAAAGGGGGGGGGGGAGGGGGTGAACACAATTCCAAAACAAAATAATACTTCTTCTATTTCATTATAAGTGTTACTCTATACCTGTGCACACGATTAAGGAAATAATTAATTTTACATATTTCCTAAATAAAATTACAGTTACCTATACATCTAACCATATTTTAACCAATAGAAAAACTAATTACATAATAAAATTAATAAATTAAGTATTGAAAACCAAAAACGACACTTATTTTGTAACACAAAAAATTCTCTACAACGACACTTAATATGAAACGGAGTGAGTAATGAACATGTATCAATACTGTTCCGTAGGCTCCATGGTACGTGGCAACCCGCGATTGGTTCTTTTTTTTTTTTTTTTTTGAACTCACCCGCGATTGGTTCATTATTAATATTTAAAAAAAAAAAATGAACGATAAAAAAAAATATTTGTATGAACCCCTCTTCCATCGGTTCACTGATGGGAGTGCTCTTAGTTCAAGAAAAAATCAATATAACTACGTTAGGTAACTGCTAGTGAATAATTCACATTATGCGATTTACCAGCTCTTTATTTTCCTCAAGGGTTTCTCAATCATCAAGGAAACTCCTAAATTATAATCAATCAGATTTGGCTTTCCTTTGGCGTGCTAACTATGAAGTAAACAAAAAGTTCATAATTTTTAATCAATCAGTCAGACCATTTTTTTTTTAAACACAACAAACTTATATTAATGCAAGACGAGAAGTTAGGTGTTAGCCATAAAACAGACCAATTAAAACTCAAACTTAATGCTTAAAATCATTATAACTAAATTATTAAAATCATTAGATATAGGCATTATAACAGTGAAAAAAATGCTTAAAATCATTATATACTGACGTAGTGCGGACCTATAATAATAACAAAATTATTCATATATATAAATATTATCCATCTAAATATATAAATACGTAATGTCGGATTAGTTACAAACTTACAATATTAATCTAAATGCGCAAACACGAATATTCTTAACAGTATGATATATACTTAGATTGAAAAAGTATAAATATTATGACCACGTCATCTTATCATTGGAAAACACATTATTGGACACGCTCAGACATTATCATACTATATGATACTATTATGATTACTGACATTATATATATGCGAAAACCTTAATCAGTAATATTTTGCCTAGGAAATTATACATTGTTTATTTCAAAACATTTAACCCATTGTCGTTGACTCGTTGAATTTACTAATTTGCTCTTATGCTGCTTATACATGCATCTAATCTATTTGATTATCAATATCGTGAATTACTGAATCTTTGAACATATCACACATTTCTCGGCTTTGAAATGAGTAGTATATTTCTTGTCTAATTAACAATTAAAGCTAATAAGTAGTAAAGAATATTTAGCTATACGTTTTTGGTAGTTGACCAAAAAAAAAAAAGCTATAAGTTTTGGGTTAGCTTAAGCATAAAATCGTAATGGATATTCATGCTATCATATTAAACTAAAACTATATGCTAATAATTGATCTTGCTCAGTTTTAAGTTAAATAAAAAGTCTGGATCATCCGATATTCCGATTCCTACCCCAAATTAACACAAAAACCTTATCGTACATATATAAAAACTTATATTACTCTTTGTTTTGGTCGAACCTAATACTAAATTCAAATAAAATTTTACATACGTATCTAACTATCTTATTATATAAATATGGCTCTTTATGTGGTATACCGTGAAACAAATTCGTGTTTAAGTCTTTCTTTACACGTGTACATAAACTGTATATAATACAAGTATATATAAATGGAGCATTTTGCTAGGGAAAATGCACATTTAATTCCCCAAGTATTTGAAATCGGCAGTTTTAATACTCAAGTATTGCTCGCGCAGAATTATTCCCCAACTAATAGTTGACTGCGCGAAATTAGGAACGAAATAGTCAACCTGTTAACTAGTTAACGGAAAGATAACGGTTTCCGTCAACTTTTTAACGGTTGACTATTTCATTCCTAATTTCATACAATCAACTACTAGTTGGGGAATAATTATGCGCAAGAAATACTTGAGTATTTAATTTGCCGATTTGAAAATACTTGAGGAATTTAAAAAATCAATATTTTTTTTTAAAAATATATATAATTTAAAAGATTTTCAAGTCAGATACAATCAATATTCGAGATTTTTACTTTTTGAAAGAGATTTTTGAGTTTTTACAATGACATGTACAATAATAAAAATAATTATAATTGCAGTTTATTGTTGATATATTTCATGTTTATAAAATAACTTAAGATGATTTTTAAAATAATTTCAAATTAAAAAGATTCTCAATTTGAACAAATATACAATGGGAACAAATATACAAGATACCTTTTACTGAAAATGGATTTTGGAGTTTTACAAAAGAAAATAAAATAAGATAACGCATTGCATTGCATTGCATTGCATTGATGATGTACAATATCTGATAGTCTAAAGTAGAGGTAACTACATATGATTATTTAAAGTAGGAGTAGAAACTTTCGTTATTTTCGGTTCGGTTCGGTTTAGTTAATATAGTTCTCGAAATTTTCCATTTGAAGTAAACCATAATTAGTTTGGTTTGGATCAGTTTCAATTTGGTTTAATTGTTTTCCTTTAGTTTAGTTATTTTAATAAAAATCATGTTTTATGTAAATTAATTATAATATAAAACTGAAAAAAAAATCTGAAAATCATCATCTTTTTATAAGAACACAATCAAACCAAAGTTAACTAAAGTAAATAGATTTTTTTTTTTTTTTAAAAAAACTTAATAAAGTTAATCGTTAGTGTTAGGATTTAAGTATATTGTATAAAGTTAATAGAGACTTTAGTTTTCAAATAATAACAAAAGCACATTGTTTTCTCGGTTCGGTTTAACTCGGTTTTGTTCGGTTTGGAGCAATTTCGGTTCAGTTGGTTCGGTTCAGTTGGTTCGGTTTCATTCGGTTCGATATTTTTTGTCATCCCTAGTCTAAAATAAAGATCTAATTTACAACATATGATTCCGTAAATGATATGAAATCATCCATATGTGATTTTATAAACATGAAGTACATCAACAATAAACTACAACTATAACTATTTTTATTATTGTACATGTTATTGTAAAAACTCAAAAATCTCTTTCAAAAAGTAAAAATCTCGAATATTGATTGTATCTGACTTGAAAATCTTTTAAATTATGTATTTTTTTAAAAAAATAATTTATTTTTTAAATTCCTCAAGTATATTTAAATCGGCAAATTAATTACTCAAGTATTTCTTGTGCATAATTATTCCCCAACTAATAGTTGACTGTATGAAATTAGGAACGAAATAGTCAACCGTTAAAAAGTTGACGGAAACCGTTATCTTTCCGTTAACCAGTTAACAGTTGACTATTTCGTTCCTAATTTTGTGCAGTCAACTATTAGTTGAGGAATAATTCTGCGCAAGCAATACTTGAGTATTAAAATTGCCGATTTCAAATACTTGGGGAATTAAATGCCCATTTTCCCCATTTTGCTAGGTCAAATCATCTTTCTTCATCCTCACTTTTTGTTCTTCTTCTTCTCCCTCTTTTTGTTTGAGGGGGTTTTAATCTCCTTCTATTTCCTTCACCATATCCTGATATCCATCATACCAAACCACAGCTTATATCTTAAGATTATTACAATACACAAAATATCAAATGAAAATGTATTTCCATTGATGCCTTATGTTATATGCGTACATAACTATAAAATACCCCAACGGAAAGCGAGTTAAGGAATCCTCCAAGGTAAACCATGCACTATTATCAATCTTTACATTTCTCTCATGACTCATCGTTTTCGATCAGGGTTACTTTATAGGGCCCAATTTCTTCCTTTCCCAATTAGTTAATTATGACCATGCTCTTAATTAGTTATTGTGTTCATCGTTGATAAATACTTTGGTATAGCTATATTTATTTTAAATCCTGATCATATGATTAATTACATGGACTTCATAGCTGATTTTGATTTTTCTTTGTCTTCTTATGAAAAATGTCCTTAGATCGAAATTTGGCTGATTAACCATTTACACAGACTATATAGCATATGAACATGCAAATTGCATTTTTTAAATTCACCCACCAGTTTGCACTTTCACCTTATACAAGTGAAAAGGGACAACAGTACAAGGTCCAACACCGATAAAAATAGCAAATAGAAAATATGATTTTAATCTCTAAACACAACAAATATGATATTTTAATATTGTTTACGTTTTTTACTTTAGTGAAGATGAAGCATAGAAAAATACAACTCTACAAACTTTGCAAGAGTCAAAAGCAACATCTGCATGATCAAATATTTCTCATTGATTAAATTCGTTTTCTGCAATGAGTTGAAGAAATTCCTGATAGAGTTTGTTGGACTATTATTTAAAAGGGCGATTGATTATATAGTGTTTCATAAGTTATTAACTTAGGAGGACTATTTTTCTATTGCTTTCTATACTATATTTTATACGGGCCACGTAATTGGGCCATAAGAAGACCCGGCAACCCACGTGAAAGAGAATCCTCCCACTAAACACCCACGTAATGATGTTAATTTTTAATATCTTTTATAGTTAATCTTTTAATTAAAACTAGATTTTAATCTATGATTAGAAAAACATAAATAATTTAAACAAAAGCTAATTTACAAAATTAATACTCCCTCCGTTTCACTTTATTTGTCTTCTAGGTTTTTGCACACAGATTAAAGAAATATTTAATTTTACATATTTTCAAGATAAAAACACAATTACATATACACCTAACCACTTTTCAACCAATATAAAAATAGAATATTATATAAAATTAATAAATTTTGCCTCGAAACTCTAAAACGACACTTAATTTGTGACAAAAAATAAGCCTAGAATGACATATTATAATTTTAACATTTTTACGATAATTAAAATTTAAACATTTCAATTTAATATATTGGAAAATTATATATTATATTATTTGTATTCATATTAAATCTGAATGTTATATTATAAATATTTAATAAAATCTTTGTAATTGGTTTTATTAATTGTGTGATATATATATGATGTTTTATATTGTTTGAATATAAGATTAATTACTGTGTTGTTTGAAAATAGATATAACAATAATATAGAAGAAGAAATATTAATTATTTGTGTGAGTTTAACTATGTAACTGAACATTATATTTAATTTAAAAGTTTATAAAAAAATTGAGTTCATGGAAGGATTATGTTTTAATAATATAGATATTAGTTGCCATAATAATTAGCTTATACAATGTCCATATCATCGTTTGTAGCATAAACTAGTTTCAGATGCTTTTTTAATGTTGGATAGTTATGTAATTACAAATTATGAGATAATATTCAATCCTATTCAATTTGATTTGTCTTATGAAAATTTATGTTTGATTGAATAACCTATACCATTCTATAAAATCTATGTTTGACAATATTTTTTGTGGTATACTGCAAATTTCTTATAAATCTTTTTTCTTTTAATTTTTTTTTTTTTTAAGGATTCGAAATCAAAACTCCTCATATAAAAAGAGTAATAAACTTGTATTCAAGTTAATAGATCAAAAAGACTTCTACAGTTTCAGATATTTTAATTTTAATAATTGCAAATTACTTGGTATTTCTATGATAGAATGTAACAATCAATAAAACCTTTTGATCTGAGTTAAAATAAAAATTAAAGTATTCATCCCTTAATACTCCACAAAACTCAGATATCATTAACTCATTACATAGAAAAATTCTATAGGTCATGTTTATTGTGGGGTTTTCAAATGGGATTCTTAATTTCTGTTAACATACGTTTTTTACATTTTAACTAGATTCTTAAATAAAAGATATAACAACCGGTTTTTAGCTAAAAAATAAAAAATATAAAACAAAAACCAAAAATTATCAAAATCATGAGTTAAGAATTGGAAGAGTCTTCTAATAAACATGTCTTTATTAAACATTCAAACATTTTTAATTGCCGATGGTAAAAGTCCAAAATAAAAAAAAACTACAATTTGAAACCGATACCCCCACGCTCCTCACATCTGTTAGTATAAGATATTTCATTCAATTATTATGGCATTTCCTTACCGTGGCATACACGCGGATTAAGAGAGCGTGTGAGACTTGTGAATGTAAACCTGAACTGTCTTGACTCTTGAGTCATCAAGTGTATGGGAAATCTCAAGTTGTTGTTTCCTACACCTCTCTCTGTTTTCTTCATTTCTTTACTGTTACCTATACGTATCAACTTGTAAGCGAAACCTTTTTATTTTTTCAAACTTTGATCCATAACCCCATACTTATATATTTGCATATATAAAGTGTAACAAAAACTTAAATGTGTTACTCTCTTTTATGTTTTTTCTAGCATGCAGGATTTAGTTTTGATGGAGGAAAACCCGCATCGAGTTTCACGTAGAAACGATGTCGGAACCCACTGTCAAAACGACGCCGTCGAAGAAGAATCCCGTCGACAACGTCATGCTCACGTCGATGAAGGCAGATGCTCAGGCAAGAGATGCCGGTCGTGGGCGGCTGCGGCTATTGCTGATTGTGTAGCGCTCTGTTGCTGTCCTTGTGCGATCATAAACTTTCTTACTCTCACTTTCGTCAAGGTCCCTTGGATGATAGGCCGGCGATGCTTAGGACGCAGCCGGAAGAAGAAGAAGAACAAGAACAAGAACAAGCGGAGGCTACACAAGAGACCACGCCGCGGGAAAATCAATGTTGAAACGGCCGAGGGAGATGATGATGATGATCATCATCATCGGTATGTGGTGGAGAGAGATGGGAGTTTAACTAAGGAGGAGGAGGAGGAGAAAACGACGTCGGTTAGAGGAGATGAAGAGTCGAGAACAAGTGCAAGAATTGAAGCAGAGAGAGTGTGGTTAGAGTTGTATCAGATTGGTCATCTTGGATTTGGTAGAGTCTCTTTCACTGAGATTCAATGATTAGAATCGATTGTTTTTAGGATTTTTGAAAAGTTGATGTCCTGAAATTTCGGAGAATGTATAATGTGAATTTATCTTAGCCTAAATAATGTGAAATTTGATAGTGTAGTGTACATTTATAAGAGTAGTAGATAATATAAAAAAACACCTTCAAAACGATTCACATTTTCGTAGTATGGTTGTAATTCCTTGAGTGATTTTTCGACTCTTCCATGGTTACATCATGTGTCGATTCTATTACATAATGTCCACATTTAAGAGGTCGAAATGTCCAAGTGATCAATCAGCATAAACCGAATTTGAAAACCGGATCAAACTAAACCATGTAAAAAACAGACGCATTCTCATTTCTCGAGGGTTTACCTAGAGTTGCTTCGACTTCCCTTCACACCAAATCTCCACTTTCCCAAAAGTAAACACTTGGGTTTAGCGGTTAACAGAAAACGTTTCATGGATTCTATTTGGTCGAGTATTGGCTAAACTTGAACTTATGAAGAAATATGGAGATCGTGATAGTTATGATCCATCTAATCTTTTTAATGGATTAAGACATGTCCAGAAGCTTAGCTTATCATTTCCTGAAACTGTGGAGATAATTGCTTATCATCTCTCTTCCATTCTTTGTAATATATTTCTGCCTAAAAGAATGGTCGTCCCTAAGATTTTATGGTCTATAGATAATTTAATTTTTTTAACAATTTAGAAGTCTATGTTTATGTATACTATCTTTAGAAACTATAGGCTAATGTTAGAAAGTCCCAAACCGGCGATTTATATTCTAAGAGAAAAGATAAGATATATCAAAATCCGTTACACGAGTAAAAAGAGTAGAGGTTAGTTTCAGCGAGACTACACACACATACCAACGGACAGTTCAAAATATCACACATAATACTTTGTTTCTTCTTAGTTTTCTCTCTTCACCACAATCACTAACGGTCTCTTTCAAGTGCAAAAAGTGTTCCAGCAGCTTCATCATCCCTACTCAAATCAAAATTCTCAAATTTCAGCAACATGAACATAACATATTAATGAATAATATACCAGTGTTTGAATATGGAGATGAGCATCCGAAAAGGTGTTCTTTAAGGGCATCGACACTTTCAAAAGAGTGTTCCTTTCATTTTTTTTACATAGTTTTACTTAATAGGGTATTTAGTTAATTTACCTTGGTAGCGATGTTGTTGGAGAGCCAATCAAGGCCTTCATAGAGACCTTCCCCAGATGTGGCACAAGTGCTTTGAATGTACCTGTTAAAGTAAAAAAAAAAGTATAAAAGGTGTATCATATCCCACTGTATGATCAGATCAACCTAAGGATAAGAAGATGACTTTACCAATGGCGTTGGCGAAGAGAGTGAAGGCCGAGCTTGTCGGTTATTTCAGCAGCATTCATTGCGTTGGGAAGATCTTGTTTGTTTGCAAAAACAAGAAGGACAGCATCCCTCAGTTCATCCTGCAAACATGGTTTTTATAAAATCATGTTCCATGGAAAAGTGTTTCGGTCTTACAGTGATATACAAGACTAAAACCATAAAAAAAAGGCTAACCTCATTCAACATGCGGTGTAACTCATCCTTTGCCTCCACAACTCGGTCCCTGTCGTTGCTATCGACCACGAATATAAGACCTTGAGTGTTCTGGAAGTAATGCCTCCACAGGGGACGAATCTGTTTTGTTTTGTCAAAGAAGCTTAATGTCAAGAAAACAGAGAAAACAAACACTCCTTAACACCGGAGACGGATACAGAAACCACGTGAATGTAGATTTTACATGAACTAGGTAGACAAAAACGTGATATAGAGAAGAAAAAAGAAACGAAACTATGATTCTCAGACAAGGCAAGAGTTAGAATATGTACCTTGTCCTGACCCCCAACATCCCAAACAGTGAAACTAATGTTCTTGTACTCAACAGTCTCCACATTGAACCCTGAAAACAGAAACCTTTAGATCGTGAAGCAAAAACTCAATGTACTTACAACCAACAGAGACACACACACACACACACACACACACACATACAAGCAATAAACACAAAAGAGTAATAAACAAAAAAAAAATCTCCTAGAAAACTAACCAATGGTGGGGATGGTGGTGACGATTTCTCCAAGCTTGAGCTTGTAAAGGATAGTGGTCTTACCAGCAGCATCAAGACCCACCATCAGAATCCTCATTTCTTTCTTTGCGAATAGCCGACTAAACAGCTTCGTGAAGTTAAGCCCCATCTTTCTCTTAAGCTACCCAACAACACAAAACACAAAATCAATACAAAAATAATGAAACAAATTTAATTACTAAATTGAATAAACCGATTTAAGAATGAATCATTGATAAAACACGATTAGTTCCAAAACAATCTCACTACGATTCCAATTCTTAATTAGATAGAAACAAAATCAATACAAAAATAATGAAAAAAATTTAATTACTAAATTGAATAAACCGATTTAAATACGAATCATTTGATAAAACACGATCAGGTCCAAAACAATCTCACTACAATTCTCATTCTTAATTAGATTAAAACAAAATCAATACAAAACTAATGAAAAGTTTTAATTACTAAATTGAATAAACCGATTTAAGTACGAATCATTTGATAAACCACGATCAGGTCTCTCAATACGATTCCAATTCTTAATTAGATTGAAAAAAATAACGATCCTTGCAGCACAGTGACGAACATTCTATAACATTGGATCTTAACTTGCAAGAAGATATCAAAGCCAAATCGAAACAATCGTGTAATTTACCCAAATCAAAGCCATGAATGAAAGTAGAAGAACCTATCAACAATCTCCACGATGATACAAACTATGAATCGAATCGAAGAGGAGCATGAGAGAAGGAAACGGTTTTTACCTTTTCGAAGGAGGAGGATGATCAAGCCGCGAGTTTCGATGAGAAAATCTCTCTCCAGCTCCAGTCTATTAATAGAATGTTTTTGTGATTAATTAATTACCAATGTGGTATAATATTTACTGTTATGTTTAATTTTCACCCCGATAAATTACATACATTTAAACCTGTTCGTGTACAGTGTACACTATCTTTCACTTGCAATTAGAAAGCCCAAGTTTTATTCAACTAAAATAGGCCATATAAAGCCCATATCAGTTTTAAGGCCTGTCATGTGTGAACCAACGGTCGAATAAAACGGAAAAGACATCGTTTCGTATATCAAGTTTTAAGGCCTGTCGTATGTGACCAACGGTCGAGTCGAACAGATACGACATCGTCTCGTATATCAAATTTTAAGGCCTGTCGTCGTATATGACCAAAATTTTTGTCGCGTTTATGTATGCTCGTCTGCTGACTTGGCGGTTTCGTAAAACTGAGATTTCTTTTTTCCTCTACCGAAAAAACGAGGAACGAAAATCAATATATGCCACGCTCCACAACACGTTTCCTACGCCTCTCAATCGTAACCGTTGGATTAATCTCTGGCACGGAATGTCCACTTAATCGAACCGTTTTTATAAGAGAAGCTTACCATACACCCCAAACTAGAGGAAAATACATTCAGACACATTAAAAAAAGCAGTCAAACACAAATGACGTGAATCTAACATACTCCAACCAATACACGCCACGTGTGCGGGTACTCTTCCTCTTCCCCGGACGTCAAAACTAACTATCAACTAAAACTTCGAAACTACCTATTGGCGTCCGCTTTACACATAGAGAGACAGAGATTTGCCATTCTCGGCAGGCAAAGACAAGAGAGTTTTCCAGAGTTTCTAGTTGCTGCTTAAACAAGATGGTGGAGTGAAGCTGCGGCGGAGACATTTGAGGTATGACTCCGAGAGATTATTACGGAGCTTTTGTTAGATTAAGTGTTGTTGTGGTTAATTAGGTTTGTTTAAGTTAAAGATCTAAAGATCCTCTTCACCTGTCTCTGTGCTTTGTTACAATGTTTGTGTTTTTTTTTTGGGCCTTTCACAGATTTTGAATTTTGAAGAATGGCTTCTGTTGGAACAATACCTTCTTCTATGGCTACAAAACAGAATAGTGTTTCCATATGTGCTGATAAACTACCTGAAGGGATTAATGAGATGAAGATTAAAGATGATAAGGTTTGAAAAAAAACCCTCAGATTCCAAATATAAAGCTTATTTATTTTTGTTACTAATGTGTGTTTTTGTTTTGTAGGAAATGGAAGCAGCTGTGGTTGATGGGAATGGAACTGAGACTGGTCACATTATTGTTACAACCATTGGTGGTAAAAATGGTCAGCCTAAACAGGTTAGCTTTGCATAATTTCTTTGTTAATTGGAAGCTGAGAGAAGAAGCATCATTACTATACACATCAATGACTAGACAACTTGCAATTGCTGCTGTGTCTTTAAAAAATCTCTGATAATTTTTTTTTATTTGCTATTTTCAGACCATAAGTTACATGGCAGAGCGCATTGTTGGACAAGGTTCATTTGGAATCGTTTTTCAGGTAGTGTCTCTATTTACATACCAAAGCTTCAGTTTAGTAACTTTTGTCTTCTCTGATCTTTGTTACTTTTGTATGTAGGCAAAGTGTTTAGAAACGGGTGAAACTGTTGCAATAAAGAAAGTTCTGCAAGACAAGAGATACAAGAACCGTGAGCTGCAGACAATGCGCCTTCTTGATCACCCTAATGTTGTCTCCCTCAAGCATTGCTTTTTCTCAACGACAGAGAAAGATGAGTTGTATCTCAACTTGGTCCTTGAATACGTTCCTGAGACTGTCTACCGCGTCTCAAAGCATTACAGTCGAGCTAACCAGAGGATGCCCATGATCTATGTTAAACTCTATACATATCAGGTAAACTATATGGTTAATTCAACATTGTTTGTTGCATTGATTTTCTGAAATTCTTTTACTGTCTTCCTGCAGATTTGCAGAGCTTTGGCATATATTCATGGAGGAGTTGGAGTCTGCCACAGAGACATTAAACCACAGAATCTTCTGGTTCGTTTATTAAGTTGAGATGTCAGGTTAATTAACTCTCTAATGGTATATTCATATTAATCTTTGTGCTTCTTTTAGGTTAATCCTCATACACATCAAGTCAAGCTCTGCGACTTTGGTAGCGCTAAAGTTCTGGTATAGCATCTATTATCAATAAGAGATAGTCCTTAACATTTGTTGATAAAAGATTAATGTAAACTGAACATAGCGTTGGTACATTGTAACAGGTGAAAGGCGAACCAAACATCTCATATATCTGCTCCCGTTACTACAGAGCACCTGAACTTATATTTGGAGCTACAGAATATACAACAGCTATTGACATATGGTCTGCAGGGTGTGTTCTTGCTGAGTTGCTCCTTGGACAGGTACTTTGACTCTCCAAACCCTTTTTTTTTTTGTGAATATTTGAATGATGTCTCTAAAGTTGTGTGTCTTAAACCAATCTTTGGCTTGGTAGCCTCTGTTTCCAGGTGAGAGTGGAGTTGACCAACTAGTCGAGATTATTAAGGTACTTTTCAACTTGGTTGAACATTGATAATATGCAATGTAGAGGCTCCCTTTCTAGCGAATTGTTTGGCATTAACCTTTATGATTGTGTGTATTGATTGATTACAGGTTCTTGGAACACCAACACGAGAGGAAATCAAGTGTATGAATCCTAACTACACTGAATTCAAATTCCCTCAGATAAAAGCTCATCCTTGGCACAAAGTAAGCATATTAAAACATCATCAGTTTCTTCTTCATTTTTTTCAGCTTAACTAATCGAAAAAACTGTTGTTGTTCCTAAGATATTCCATAAGCGTACACCTCCAGAAGCTGTAGACCTCGCCTCAAGACTTCTCCAGTATTCTCCAAACCTCAGATCAACCGCTGTAAGTCCACTGAATCTTCACTATTGTCACATCACATATGCAATATTATAATTGGTTGAGTCAATAACACTTGTTGGTTATAGATGGAGGCAATAGTTCACCCATTCTTCGATGAGCTACGTGACGCCAACACACGTCTACCTAATGGTCGTCCCTTACCTCCTCTCTTCAACTTTAAACCTCAAGGTCTGCCTCCTCCTACTACGCATTTGTTTGTTTACTATAGAAGAGATTATTATTAACGTATGTTGCTGCATTAATGGCAGAGGTTAAAGGAGTAAGCGAAGAGATGTTGTCGAAGCTTATACCTGACCACGCCCGAAAGCAATGTTCCTTCCTCGGTGGTCTCTAAATGACTTCAAAATCTCTATTTAAAGATGCATATGCAGGTTGATTAAGTGATGGAGTTAAGTTAGCCTTTTGTCAAGATTATTATTATTATTATTAGCTTTCATATTTTTATTAATGTATCTCTGTCGTTTATTGATCCCACGGAATATGGATGATATACAATTTTTTATTATTAGTTAAAAATAACTTCGTTACTCTTATTAGTGTATGCACGGTCTTTGACTAGCTACAATTTGCATGAGTTTGACCATACTTCTTTCGATCGTCACGTGTTTGACCATACCACTACTAACGAACTATAATGTATACATTATGATCCACAAATTTGAATTTTTCATATACTGTAGCCTAGTACAAGTAAATTTCGGGACATGGCCTTTTAGATTATTATCACGGTTAGGAGTTTTTCGTTCTATATTTATATATTGAATAACTATTAAAATCTTAAGGCATTTATGCCTAAAATCTCTTTATTCATACGGTTATACACTTTTAGAGATTTTGTGAAACGTTAAATTTTAAATAATTACTACTTCCTATATTTCAAATTGTAAATAATTTAATTAAAACCATCAATATTTTACAAGAGATTATTTGTTAATTTTAATCATTTAGTATATAATTTCAAACAATTATAAAAACCTACATAATCTAATTGGTCACTTGATATTCAACAAATATAAAAATTATTGAAATGTTAAAACTACTTATATCTTGAAACAAAGTTTTTCTACTAAAACTACTTATACTATAAATAAATTTATGACTATAATAAACTTGTAAATTTCTTGATTCAAAAAAAGAAAAAGTAATTAATGAAAGATCTATGGTTAAAGTTTCAATGTGCCAGCTGCACTATCAGAGTGACATATGTGCTGGCATCTTCACATGCAAGATGCCAGCTATTTCAATATTTATTAATTTCAAAACAAAACAAAAAGTTATTAAGGGTATTTTTGTAATTAACCGTTTCCATTTTTTACTACTCACTCTTTATCTTATTCAGTAAAGACACCCTTTCATTTTCGGTGCTTTCTCTACTTCCACCAAAAACCATCGGACTTCTGCCGGCGGCAGTGATTCTCCACCATTTTTCCATCTCTTTAGCTCAACTACAAGTCACGTTACAACAACAATGGTACACACTCTGCGGTTATTTCATTTGTGTACGTTTATTTCCTCACTCCTTTTCTAACTTTGTGCATTAATATATGCTTTAGGTGCAAGACTCTTCCTGGAATAGCGATGATGATTTGGATTTTGAGATCGACAACTTTCAGTCATCTCCACCATCATCATCATCTCATGTAGACACTTCTTCAGACCACATGTTTGCTAAGCTTGTTGACATGGGATATTCAGTTGACGTGATTGCTAGAGCAATAGAGGAAAATGGTGAGCCTTGTTGGATGTTTAATAATACCATTTTTTTGGTTTTTTTTTGCTTATTTTTGTTAATGTGATTGCAGGGCCAAATGCTGAAACTTGCGCCATTATTGACACTATCTCCACGTACTCGGTTAGTTTTAGTTTTGATGCCTTCTTTGTTATAATTAATAGTTGTGAATGTTTTAGTGTATTTTTATTTACTCTTATGATTATGTTGTGAAGATGAACTGTGAAGCTAGCTCTTCCAAGACTAACACTGTTGCTCATTTTATTGCCATGGGATTTCATGAGGAAAAGATCATCAAAGCCATACATGAACATGGTAAACACTAAGAAGTAAAACTCTGTTTGACTTTCTTTACATTCGTTTTGTATCTTGTAGGAGAAGAAAACATGGAGCAAATAGCGAATGCACTCCTCCTCTCTTCTGAAGTAAGTGGTGATATGGTGAAGCTATCATGTCTCTTAACATTCACAATAATATCTTAAAATTTTGTTGGTTGTTTGAAGGCAGAGGAAGAGGACATTGACTGGTCAGAAAGTGATGATGACGATGAGGTATTACTAGTTCCGTGGTTGTAATAAGTTATTTGCATTTTAATATCTATTTTAAACGATGACAGAAAGATCCAGAGTCATTTGATAGCTGCACTCAATTGAGGCATATGGGTTTCTCCGCGCTGGAAGCTTCTCTAGCTGTACAGAGATGTGGTGAGCTTCCCTTTTACTTTTTTTTTCTTCACGTTTCTTCCCAAGGAAGTAGCATAAACCGTGATTCAATTAAACCATAGCCTCGCTTGTGTGGTGTAGACAGTTACATGTTTCTATTTCTCTCACTTAACTATCATATGGTGTTGCCTTATACTTAGGCATTACACGGTTTAGGCTTTATCTATCATAGCCTCTGCTTGTATGGTGTAGGCTGTTACAAGTTTCTATTTCTCTCTCACTTATTTATCATATGGTGTTGCCATAAATTTATCTGATAAAATTTCAGGAGACGATGTGAGCATTGCAGACCTCGCAGACTTCATTTGTGCCGCTCAGATAGCTCGAGAATTTGATGAATTTCACACTGACCCTGAAGAACAAAAGGTATGCTCTAAAACGTCTATAAGAGTAAAGTCTTGCAGTTAATTCATTTCATAAGTTGTTGTAGTTATTTAACCAAGAAAGATTACTGATATTTTGTGGGAACTTGTTTTCGTGGATGCAGCCAAGACAGAACATAAACAAAAGGAGGATAGTGCCAAGGAGAGATCCTATCACATCTGCTAATGCACAGCCACTTAGCCTACCAAACCCGATGGTAGGTTTTGGGATTCCAAATGAGTCAGTGTTCATCACACACAGATCTCTCCCAGCAATAGCTCGTGGCCCTCCGTATTTCTATTACGAAAACATTGCCAATGCACCTGTAGGCGTTTGGGAGACGATCTCCAGGCATTTGTATGACGTTACACCGGAATTTGTTGACTCAAAGTTCTTCTGCGCTGCAGCGAGGAAGAGAGGCTATGTGCACAACCTCCCCATCAGCAACAGATTCCAGATTCAGCCTGCTCCAAAACTAACAATTCAAGAGGCGCTTCCGGCTACTAGGAGATGGTGGCCAAAATGGGATCCGAGGACTCAACTGAACTGCATACTTACCGTTCATGCTAGTGCTCAGTTAACAAAGTGGATCCGCTCAGCCCTTGAGGCTCATCCTGGTGAACCGCCTGAGGCGACAAAAAGGAAGGTCATTGAGCAGTGTAGGAGGTGGAATCTTGTATGGGTGGGAAAAAACAAAGCTGCTCCACTCGATGCAGATGAGATTGAGTCTCTTCTTGGGTTTCCAAGAAACCATACAAGAGGTGGTGGCATTAGTATGACTCAACGTTTGAAGTCACTTGGCAATTCTTTTCAGGTAACTTTGACTTTTTGCATTTGCATACATTTTAATGCGTTTTGCTTTATGTTTTGTGTTTGAACTTTTTGTTTTAGGTTGATACGGTGGCGTATCATCTCTCTGTGCTTAAACCCTTGTTTCCTGATGGTATCAATGTTCTCTCGCTGTTCACTGGTATCGGTGGTGGAGAGGTGGCGCTCCACCGACTCCAAATCCCGATGAGAACAGTTGTCTCCGTGGAGATTTCGGAAGTAAACAGAAACATCTTGAGAGACTTTTGGGAGCAAACTAACCAGAGAGGAAGGTTGATAGAGTTTGAAGACGTTCAAGAGCTAACTAACGAGAAGATTGTGGAGTTGATGAAGCGGGTTGGTGGGTTTGATCTCGTGATTGGAGGTAGTCCGTGCAACAACCTTGCTGGTGGTAACAGAGTGAGCAGGAGTGGTCTTGAAGGTGAACAGTCTTCTTTGTTCTTTGAGTATTGCAGGATTTTGGAGGTGGTTCGTGAGACAACAATGGAGATGAGAAGATCTTGATGGTTTTGTCTTAAACTTTATATTTTCGTAACGCAGTGTCATCTCTTATTAACGTAAGTTTGTGTTAGAAAAAAAGTAGCAGTGACTTGTTTATTTAGGCAGTAATATGTTATGAACTAGGTTGTGGCGTTTAAAATATAATGTGGTCGGTGATGATCAGATATTGATGGGCTATTTTCTTGACCAAACTTATTCACAATCTCTGTGTGCAATCGAAAGATGTCAGTCTAGCTTTGGTATGAACCTGGCGATTTTGATTTATAGGTGACATGACTTCCTGTAATCACCAACTGAACTATTTATCTAAATTCAAAGCAAAGTGATTAGTAGTTACATATGTAGATGTTTCTTTTTTTCTCTTTTGGGATAGTATGTTCACTAATTTATGAATCTAATAACTAAACAAACCTGGTATTTCAAAATATCAAAGTCTTTATAGTCGTCTGAGATAAAACTTGGTCTGAATTCTATTATTATTGTAACGCAATGCTATCTCTTCTGAGGATAAGTGTGTTTCATTGTAAGTAGCAGGGTCTACCGTAGAGCTTATAGGAAGAGTAACACGTGTATACTGATCGAAATCAATTGATCATTTCAAACCAAATTCAGATAGTGATCGAAATCAATTGACCATTTTTAGCCAAATTCAAACGATTGCAAGGCTATCAAAAAGGAGTTAATTAGATGATTTTAAAATCTAATGGAACATGTTATATCAAAATAGAACCATCAGCAAAGGAGAAGAGCCCATAAACAAGTTTTTTTTGTCTTCATAATATAAACACAAGGTTTCTCCGTAGAACAAAAAAAAAACATTAGATTAAGCATCTTCTTGTACTGGTGTGTGGTGGTTATAGCGAGTCTGATCCACACACAGATTCACAAAATGAATAATTAACCGAAAGGGGTACGCACTTTCATATAAATTATATTATCCCCTTGTCTGTTAACAAACCAACAGGCTCTACTTCTGTCTCATCATCATAGCCTCGTGAAAGCTGCGAGGCGGAGAGGAAGTGGACTGTGCAGCACCAGCTCTGTTGAATCTCTCAGGACTACGGCTTCTCTCTCTTCCCCATCCCGAGCCACCACGACCACTGCTTCAACCAACCAAAATAAAAAACAATCTTCTAAGTTCCCATTAAAAAGAGTAAATGAGTCGTTTATGATTTTATTTACCTATCAGACCAGCTTCCTCTACCACCTGAATCACCTCCACGTCCACCATAACCGGAACCACCACGACCACCGTAACCAGAATCACTACGACCACCGTAACCAGAATCACCACGGCCACCGTAACCAGAATCACCACGGCCACCTCCACGACCACCATAACCAGAATTACCATAGCCACCTCCACCTCCACGACTACCACCACCACCACCAGGTGTACCCCAACGGTTGAATTTGTTCATTCCACCACCGCGTGTAGCCAATTCACGGACCTCCTGAGGAACTTTCTGGCTTGCTCCTTCCAAGATCTTGATCAAGTCTGAAGCATGTTTTGCATCTTGGTCCCCGAAGAAACTGTACGCAATACCGGTAGCTCCAGCTCTTCCTGTTCTTCCGATTCTATGAACATAATCCTCTATTCCATTTGGGAAATCAAAGTTCACCACCACCCTGTAAGAATCAAGAAGCTTCATTAGTATATCATATGTCTCAAACCTTACTTATGATCGATATCAATACCTGATGTCCTTAACATCAAGTCCACGAGCAGCTACATCGGTTGCAACAAGAACAGGAGTCCTGCCACTTCTAAACTGGTTCAGCACATCATCTCGCTCTTGCTGAGACTTGTCTCCATGTATGGCGGCAGCTCCAAACGTGCGGGTCAAGTTCCTTGCGAGAGTGTCACACATCCTTTTGGTGGAACAGAAGATAATAATCTTGGAGCCTGGTTCTTGAGACCGCAATATCTGCTCCAACCTTCTTTGTTTCTCCATCGGTGGTATGACTTCAATAGTCTGTATCATAAATAAAGAAACCATCAGATCAGTTAATGTAGTTATGTCTTAACAAAATCAAAACCAGGATAAGTAATCAAATCCAGACCTGAGTAATAGACTTGTTGGCAACGAGCTCATCGACGTTACCAATGTTGACCTGTGCAGGGTTACCAAGGAGATCAGATGCGATTTTCCTGACCTCTTTTGGCCATGTGGCTGTGTACATGAGGGTTTGACGCTTAGTAGGAACCTCATTCACAATTTTCCTGATCTGAGGCTCAAACCCCATGTCCAACATTCTATCAGCCTCGTCTAGCACAAGGTAAGACACTTGATGAAGACTTATTCTCTTCATCTCAAGGATATCATTCAATCTCCCGGGAGTTGCAATGACAATATCAACACCTCTCTCTATTTCCTTCAGCTGAGGACCCTTTGGTGCTCCACCATACAAGCACTACACAGAAACATCAGAGAAAAAGACTCAATAAGACAGTTCTCAACTAAGCAAGTTTCAGTACTGATAGGATCAAGGAGTTTTGACTTACAGCACATGAGATTCTTGATGACTTCCCAAATTTCAAAGCTTCAGCTTGGATTTGAGTGGCCAGCTCCCTAGTGGGTGACAGTACCAAGATCGTTGGGCCCATTCGTGAATCATTGCGGACCCGCTGGAGATGCATGAAGCCTGGAATCAAGTAACCGAGAGTTTTTCCAGAGCCTGTTTTGGCGACGGCTACAATGTCTCTGTTTTGCATCGCAATAGGCCAAGACTGAGCTTGAATTGGACTTGGAGCAGAGAAGCCTGCACTGTATAACTGAAAGAAACAAAAACCAGAATACGCTTTAGAGAAATGAACACAAAAGATAGCTATTATTCACGGTTTATGGAGCCAGATGAAGCATCATCCTCCCGTTTGCAGGTGACAAAAGATAGCTCTTGACACCTGCAACAGGGGGGCGAATGTACTTGTGTAAAGACACAATGTGGAGAAATGAACCATCATCATCAAAAAGGTTCTGCCACGAGCTTTGGGTTAATATGAAAGCCCTTACCAAAAAATTTGGTCCACCAAAAAGGGCACTCCAAATAATTTGCAAGGACCCCAAAGAAGTGGCACAGTGTACGACATTAGCTCCTCCAAGAGCAAATATCGCACCTGGGACAAAAGAGAGTGCACGCGGCATACAACTTTGACTCTACTCAGTCTCTAGCCGCCAGTAATTGCTAAAGTTATAAAATATAACTATCATAAGACAATATGGCTAGCAGATAAAATAACTCTGCAAAAGTAAGCCAAGTAGCTCCCTCCATAATCACTAAATCCAATACACAAACAAACAAAACTCGAAATAGTCCAGCTCAGCAGCCAGCAGTATGGACAGCAGTATGGGAATAGAATATAGCCCATTCCCCGACAGCAAAAACAGTTGAAGAACGCAGACATAATAAGTCTTGACGATTATACAAAATAACTCTTTCATACAAGTATTAAAACAATGAATACAACATGGAAAAACAAAACCTACTAGTCTAGCCCACTAGAAGAGCAAAGTGAAAATAAACATATTACTCTCCTCAACCATATAACAGTGTGAGGATAAAAAAAAAACATGATGTGACAGTGATATGGAAAGAAAGATTATCCCATACCTCCCGCAGAAGCTCTGGAGGGAAACCAGTGGCTTCAAAAGACATTAAAGGTGGGGGTACTTGGCCTCCCTAGCAAGAATGCAAAAAAAAAAAATGAAAAGCAGAGTCAGTAGGGCACAGAAACTTAAACAGTTAATGGTTAAATGAAGAGATACAAACATAAACGTCTTCCAAGAGAGATTCATGAATACTTAACAGTAACGGTAATTTCATGGCGGCGGCAATAGGCCTCTGGAGACAACTTTTCATTCCCTGCAGCCGAAGAAGGAGGCACTATAGCAGACGATCCACCAGATGAAGCATTCCCTAGTCCACTAGCAGCATTGCTTGAATTCGTAGGTCCATTTCTGCTAGCCTGTCCCAAATGAAAGAGAATTTTATGACCAAGAAGGATATAAATACAATGTGGCAAGTAAATATCAAATGGTCTTTATGAAACTTCAGATATAAATACAGTAACAACTAACAAGCAAATATAAAATCACTAAATACAAATTAGTACCTCACTAAACCTTGATCCAGAGTCATTATTAGGCCCATTATTGTACTTATCCTCTTCCTTTCCCGAACCGTACCCAGAAGAAGGTTGCTGAGTCTGAACCGAAGAGCTTACGCGAGGAGGAGAAACCTTGGGAGGAGCTAAACCAGGTGGTCTCTCGTACTGTGTAACATTGGTCTCAGGATTCCAAAAGTACAAGTACCCAGTTCGACTATCCACAAGACCTTTCCATGGCTTAGGGAGGTTAGGATCCTCAGGTGCGTAACGGATTGTTGAAGCAGTAGCTGTAGCAGCCATTACCAAATAAAAATCCTGGAAACAAGACAAAAGAGATTACAACATGAAAAAGGACAAAGCTTTTGCCTTTTTCACAAAAAAAAAAAAAAAACCTAACAATGGTCACAATAAACTTTACAGACAGATCATTAACACATTCAGATAAAACCCTAACATGCAAAAAAAAAGAACAGATTCGAGCAGATAACGAAACGAAAACAGACAATCAAACGCCAGAAAAAAAATATATAATGCAGCTTAAAAAATCCACCAACTACTAAGCGGAAGAAGCGGATCTAAGCGAGAGATATCGTGTTTAAGGATCTGGAAAGGAAGTTTCGAGAACACTTACAGCGATTTAACTGTCGAGAGAGAGAGAGAGATTAGTAGCCACAGGGAAAGAAAGACCTAAAATGCAACAGAGCTTTTTGAGTATTCTTCTACTCTCTCTCTCTCTCTTTCTCACACTCACTCACTATAGAAATATACGCCACTGACAAGAGGCGTATCGAAGCAAGAAACGCGTGCCGGTTCGTTTCTACCTTTTTAAGGAAATATCTCCCTCTCTTAACACCTGAGCGGGCTTTTTCTTAACCTAATTATTAACTCGGCCCATTTAATGAAGCCCATTTATGTTTCCTTTGTAATGACTTTTTTTTTTAAACAAGGCAACAGAAATAAGGTTTTGAATTAATCTTGAGAGTTGATTCAAAGGTTATTGATGTGCAAGAGGTGATTATATCCTCTTTATCTCGATTAGAATCTTGCATATGAGCAACAAGAAGAAGAATTTTAATTTTCTTTGTTGTTTACTTTTATGGAGAGGATAATAAATGTATAAAAATTAGGGACAAACTATTCTTTGCGCTCGCACAATTGTTTGTTTTTAAAAAAATTTAGTTCTTGAATGTAGTAATTCTTCATTGGGATGTGCCAAGTGTTGGTGAGGAGTCTGTTATACAGTCTATTATAAAGTTTGAATGATTAAACAATGATATATTAACGATTCAAGATATATAAATTACAAAGAATGGATAGTTGTTTTTGTTTTTTTCTTATATTACAAAATCTAAAGAATACAAAGAAAGTTGAAACTGATACTTTGTGCACCAAGTGGCAAAGCACAGACGAGAACACTAATCTAACTTGTTCATTGACTTGATAGATTTCTCCAAAGGTAGCTTCCGCTAGCCATATCAACAAACATCCAGAACCCATTGCTCATCTTCCTTTTGAAACCGAGTCCTTGTTTATCATCTTTATCCTTGGCTTCCTCTGATGAGTCTTCTGAGTCAAGCTCCGGGGAGGAATTCACCGTCATCCACGCAAAGTATCCAGCGAGTAGTGCTGAGAAGAACACTAACACGAACCTCATCGGACACATCTTCTTTACTCTTATGGAAACAAGAATAAGATAAAAGAGAAAGAAGGAATTTATATTTCGACGAGTCTTGAGAATAGAAGAAAGCAAAGAGAAGTTGATCTATATTTATAGGTTTTGCATTACATCTTCTAGAAAAGGAAACGCGTTTCTAAATATATTTGGTGGAAATCTATTATTTTCCATTTTTACAGTATCTTTTTTAGTTGGCAAAAAAAGGAAATCTATTTAGATACTGTATGTGCTTCTGATTAATATTTACAGTTAGTAGAAGTTTCTATTATCTTTTGATAAATAGTTTTGGTTTTGCCATTACCAAATTTTAAAATTTTCAAAATCTGTATAACAATAATCAAAATCACAACAATTGTTTTCTTTTCTAAAATAGTAACATCGTAATAAATTTACAAGGTATCTAACACATGATAACTATATTTTATTATCCATCATATTTGAACGTTAGCGAGAGTGACCTCTTGTCTCGCTACAAGGCCGAGCCATGACCACTGAAGTAGCATTATAAGAGTTATCATGTGAAACACTACCGTTTTCGTTTGAACGGTGTTTTCTACTCATATATTTCTAAAACAGTACCAGTATCCACTTTCACTCACTTCACTTCATATGTTCTGAGAAGCACCACCTTGAACGTTCTTATTTCTGCAAAACTCAACACATCACAAACAATTAAACAAAACACTGTATAAGATTGATTGAAATATATCAAGAAACAAGGAAGTAAATGCTTATAGCTTTTGCTATGAAATAGAGATGTATCTACCTATAAGCAATCCTTTGACTTAATAACCCAAAAGATATGTGTGACTAAACAAAACTTTTGTGTATACATCGTAAAATTTTTACATAAGAGTAAATTCTTCGGTACAACAACAAGAAGTATTTTAATTTTCTTGTGTTTAGTTTTATGGAGTGAATAGAAGTGTTATAAACGTATGGACAAATTAATCTTTGTGCTGATACAGTTCTTTGATTTGTTCTTTGTAGTTATTGAATGTAGTAATTCTTCATTGGGTTGTGCCAAGTATTGGTGAGAAGTCTATTAATTATATATATTGTAAAAGTTCGACTGATTAAACAATGATATGACTGAGTTCAAATAACACATTAGTGATTCAATATATATGAATTACAAAGATTGTTTTTTTCTTACATTCAACTAATCCAAGGGATACTACAAGAGAAAGAAAATCTGATTATCTAAACTTGTTCATTGACTTGATAACTCCTTGAGATTTCTCCAAAGGTATCTTCCGCTAGCCATATCAACAAACGTCCAGAACCCATTACTCATCTTCCTTTTGAAATCGAGTTCTTGTTTGTCATCTTTATCCTTGGCTTCCTCTGATGAGTCTTCTGAGTTAAGCTCCGGGGAAGAATCCATCGTCATCCACGCAAAGTATCCAGCGAGTAGTGCTGAGAAGAACACTAATACGAACCTCATCGGACACATCTTCTTTACTCTTATGGAAACAATAATAAGATAGAAGGAATTTATATTTCGGAGAGTCTTGAGAATAGAAGAAAGCAAAGCGAACTTGATCTATATTTATAGGTTTCGAATTACATCTTCTAGAAACAGAAACGCGTTTCTAAATATATTTCTTTTTATTGGTTGAAACCTATTATTTTCCATATTTGTACAGTATCTTTTTTAGTTGGCAAAAAAAGGAAATATATTTAGATATGTGCTTCTGATCAATTAATAATTACGGTTATTAGAAGTTTCTAACTTTCTATGTATCTTTTAATAAATAGTTTTGGTTTTGTCATTACCAAATTTTAAATTTTCATAATCGTATAACAACAATCAAATCACAACAATTGTTTTCTTTTCTAATATAGTAACATCATAATAAATTCACAAAGTATCTAACACATGATATCTCAGATTAAATATCCAAGCTTTAGACTCAGATAGACACTGGAGTCTTGTGAACGGTAAGTAGCCGGTGTGACCTCTTGCTTCGCTACAAGGCCGAGCCATGACGACTGAAATAGTATTATAAGAGTTGTCTTCGTTTGAACGTTGCTTGGTCTCGATCTTTCATTGTCCTCTTCATGGCTCTCACTATTCATAGTACTCACTTCTTTCACTTCGAATGTTCTGAGAAACACCTCGAACACTCTTATTTCTGCATAACTCAAGACATCACAACCAAAATCATGTATAAAGATTGACTGAAACTCATCAAGGAAAACAAGGAACTAAGTGCTTATGATTTTTTCTATGACATAGAGATGTATCTACCTATAACTATAAGCAATCTTTTTGGCTTAATAACCAAAAGGATGTGTGACTAGAGAACATAACTTTAATGTATACTACATGTTTCTAGTCCAAGGATTTGCAAATTTGATTTTAGGAGCCTTCCCGAAAAGAAAAATACATTCGATGGATAATGTGTTGGCTAGAGAATGTACTTACCAATGAAAAATCTGATCTTAGGACTACACAAGTCCTTCGAATTTGCTCGATGCAAGGTGAGAATTGGTGTACATTGATGGGTTTCTTTGTTCTTGCAAACGGAGTAGTGAGCATATCGAAGGGGTTTACATAACCGGACTAAACCAACTCAAGTCAATCAGAATTGATTAGATTTGATGTATGGTTTGATAACGTATGAATCTGAGATAGGTGCGTAACGTAACGTGTCATCTTTCTTGTCCCATTTCGGCAAAAATACAAAAGTACCAAATATCAAGGTAATGAGCTTAGAACAGCACTAAAGATAGTAACTATGCGATCCAATAGTATTATTTTTGTCCGCATATTTTCATTTAACTGAAGAAACTGATTTTATCATAAGATCGATTAATTATAGCCACAGGCATCATCACGATATTTATTTGAATACAAATGATCGGGCGGTCAAGATAGATAGCCAGAGCAAAATGGAGCCATCTCAACGTACCACCGAAACGCCACCGTTTCGACATCCCGTTGATTCCACCGGTCGAGCCACCGTGTTCCGACCGTTCTCTCTTTCCTCCCCTCACTCACGCGCCTTCCACCTAGCGTGGCTCTCACTCTTCTCATGCTTCTTCTCCACCTTCTCCATCCCTCCACTCATCCCAGTCATCTCCTCAGACCTCAACCTCTCCGCCTCCACCGTCTCCGCCGCCGGAATCGCCTCCTTCGCCGGCTCTATCTTCTCCCGCCTCGCCATGGGCCCACTATGCGATCTCATAGGCCCACGAACTTGTGAAGGAAAGGCCCAATTCCTGGCCCATACGAATAAGTTCTGCAACGATAGAAGACCTGCAACAAAAGGAAAATCAAGTTAGTTTCCTTTTCACTTTTAACAGAGGAAAAAGGAGAAACCAATGTCGGTGGAAGGAGCTATAAATACAGATGGTAGTCAAGCATTATGATCATCCGAAAAACCAAGACAATAACGAGAGAGAGAAAGATCAAGAGCAATATTAAACTAGTTGTGTTTAGTTATTAAGCTTGTGATCTCAGAAGTTGTTATTGTGAAACTCTTTTGCATCATTAATAAAAGATACGTTTGATAGATTGTTATTCTATAAGCTCAAGGTTGGATTCAAATCCTAACAAGTGGTATCAGAGCAATCCAGGTTTTGATTGCTAGGGTGTTTTAACAGTATGATTAAAACAAGGATTGAAATCGATAGATTCGACGGGACGGGAGATTTCTCGCTATGGAAGGTTCGGATGTTGGCTCACTTTGGTGTCCTAGGGCTAAAGGATATCTTAACTGATGAGAAACTTCTGATGGATTCACCAGTCACCAAGGAGGACGGAGATGCGGTCTTAAAGGATCCAGAATCAGAGGCTACGGGTTCCACACCAACCATTGATCCCGATAAGCTCGGGAAGTCGGAGAAAGCGAAAGACCTCATTGTTCTTAACGTGGGAAACCAAGTGTTAAGAAAGATCAGCCACTGCGATACTGCAGCAGCTATGTGGACAGCTCTTAACACAC